>JAGKTI010025554.1:0-13639 GCA_018397915.1 Birgus latro
GTGTGTGTGTGTGTATCCGTTCCCATAATATCTCATGAACAGATTGAGCTATCAACATGAAACCATCAGGGTATTAAGTTATGGGCATCATTTTGTACTTGGTCAACAGCATATTCCAGGGAGGGGTGAGGGGGCGATTAGCATTTGGCTCCTGAATGCTTTTCTTTCATTGTACTATGTGGTTCCCCTTCAGCTTAGTAACTCAGTGAACGTAAAAAACATACATTATTTCCAACCAGGAAGGGTATATTTACGATTTGGGTATCAGCCATCATTGAGTTACCCTCTGAATGCATAGGACCTCTTAGTTACACCACAGTACGAATATTAACCTGCCCCATACCGATCGATTTATTACAATACCCACCCTCAAATCCCGACAAATTTTCGGCTTGTCTTTTTGTGGCTCAAACCTCCGCTTTTTATGAGAAACATCGAAAATTCAGCGAGAAAGCACTCACCTGAAGTAAAAAATGCCCTAAACAGGTGAGAGGCCCCTCACCTGGCTACTGCTGTCTATGAGGCTGCGCTTCATAAAAGACACTCCCTATGCGGGGGAAACTTAAAGTAAAACCACTCAGCCTAGTAGATATTTATTTATTTGGCACGAATTTATAATCATGTAGTACAAGAGTATATTGGTTTTCACACAATAATATAGGCGATAGAAGCATTGTTCACTCACCATACACATCAATATACTGCACCTACCTTGGTGACGTTACCTCCTCATTACTTCTGTTCATTACTGACTCTGGTGCCACGTACTCTTTGTCCTCCACATCGGGAATCACTTTCGCCCTGAATTTCGTCGTCAGAGAGACTCTGGTGCTACGTGTCTTTACTGGCAGGGTCACTGCTAACAGGTGAGTTGGAAGAAAATGGTGCACCCCCCAAGGGGGAGGGTTACACAGGGTCAGGCAGTGTTACCGCCTGGCTTGGGGTAGAGGAAGGTCTCCCACATATGCCTACCAAAAATTTACTGCGAAACTTGAAAAATGAGCAAACGACGGGCCCCTCAGTTGCAGAATGTACAATGCACGTCGTTGGGCCTCAGCGTGGAAAAAAAAAATTGCGACATGTATCGTACGTCACGGGGATGGGACGGTTTAATCAAGGTAGTTTTCAAACTTATTGCTGAAGGAAGTGTCTCTGACAAAAATATTGTTTCTGATATTACGTTGAAAAGTTGCATATGTGGCAGCCTTACTAAAATGGGAAAAGACTTAGAGACAAAACACTGAAAAGTAACTGGATAACCACCAATTTAGTCAGTAAGTGAAATTATGCATGAACAGATGTGCAACATACTTTTGCTGAGCACTCTGACAGCAGTTCTCCAGGTTGTCACTATCCCCCATCTAGCGAGGTAAGATATGATTGCCTGTGTCTGAATGTCTGAGTGTGTGTCTGTGTGTGTGTCTGTCTGTTTTCATAATGTGTCCAAATCAAGGGGGTAAATTGTACTCAAACTTTGTGGGCAGTATCCCTTCATATATGGCTTGTTTGTTAATAATTTTGTTGATGCTGAGATGTTATACCTCCAATTGCCAAAAGATTTTGGAAGAATAATATAATCTAACTTATTCTTTTAGCTTGTCATTAGTCATCATTTTCTGGTGCACTATCAACAACAAAAAAATGGCTGTTTAAAGGGAAACTAGTAGAAATTCTTCAAAGGCCTGTTATACTCAATGACCTTCACCAATATAGTGCCCCTGACTCCGGGCCTCTGAGTGCTAGTGCGATATTTAACTTACTAGGTGTAATCAGTGAAATCCTAAGACTTTTTTTCAAATTTAGGCACACACACTATCACCCAGAGCACGATTTGAAACCAACACAGGAATAAACAAAAAACAAAAATATGGGGAAAAAATCATATTTTTTTATGTGTCCGACTCTGGGCAAAGACTTCAGGACCTATCCCAAGGCCCAGTGGTCCTACACACCACATGTCACCATTTCGGCATTAACACCCATGTCCATTTTGAGTACATGCTATGACTGTCTCATACAGGACTGGTGTACTGATATTAGAGGGGCTATTTTTATGACATGTCGGCAGGATCTCTGATAGATCAGTAAAGTCTGCTTTTATGAAATTCAAATCCGTAAACTGTTCCCCGCCCCAGCCAGGATTCGATCCTTGGTTCATTAGGACTGCAGGCCCTCTTTCTACCAATTCAACCACCATCTCCCCCAGTTCAGGTAGTTGTACCTATGGGTTCATATAGTTTGTACTGGTTTGGATCATTTTACATACTTCCTGCTTTGCACAAGTATTTCAGCAACGTATTGCCGTGTTCACGTGATGTATAGATTGGTAGAAAAGCTTCCCTTCCCTTCATATGAATCCCATAGTGTGAGGTGCTAATCACAGATCGTACTGAATTTTAGCCACTGCGGTTCAGCCTGCACACACAAAGGATGACCCTTATCTGGTTAGAGTCTAAAAATGCCATCTCTCGCCTCTCTTTTGCCGAAGACTAAACCACCCAGACAGCAGAAAAACTCGATACCTGCCTAAACACAATATACATTACAAAAATGAAAAAAAAAAAACATTTTTAAAAAATGAAATCCCCGATTTCATTTACTAATTTTATTGGTAATACACATATCCAGTCATTCCAACCCATTTCAGCATCATTGAAATTTTTTTTTGGGGGGGGTAAACATATGGGTGTCATTGTGCGATATTTTTTTTCACTCTTCCGCTTAGTTTTCACCGCCGTGTACGCGGTCATTTTGCAAAATTTTTCGCTCTTCATTGCGGAGCACAGGATGGTTTAGAAAGCTAAAAATTGCACTGTCAGGTGCACCAGACGTTTCTCTTCAATTTCGTTAAAAAAAAAATCTATTTTCGAAAACTGAAAAAATGGTGCCTGGCCCGGCCACTGGCTCCCGACGATTTCTGGACCCACGGCCATTGAGCGGGTTAGGGATCTTAGTACGATTTTTAGGAGAAAATGTTGAGAGAGAGAGAGAGAGAGAGAGAATCGAGTTGCTTCTTGGGAAGCCTTATAGTAGATAAGCTTTCTCTCAGCAAAATCGTCTGGTGATATCAAGAATTAAGTTTGCAAAAGTTTCCATAAAAACATAAAGTATGTCAATTTGCTTTTTAACACTCAGGCTCCTATGACTTACTCTAAGCTGAATAAATTCGTCTGGTGTCAACTTGATAGGGCACCATAGTTGTACCGTCCAGAGGGTTTATGGTGGAGGTACTTGCACTCCCAGATTCATGTGGCCCACTGTCAGTTGAATTGAATTGTCTGGCATCAGGTAGATAGGATACGGTACAGTGGCTCGCCCGACCAGAGGGTTTATAGTGACGGTATTAACACTTCCAGGCTCCTGTGACTCACTTTCATTTCGTTTCGTTTCGTTTCGTTTATAAAGGCTCCAGTATGCTTGATGCGTCAGCCTTGGTCACCTAATGGCAGCTCACAGTGCTGCTCGATCTCTGCCAACCTCCCTTTTTAGTCCCTTACTCCTGAGTTGGCACTCAATGACCTCGTCCCAGGTCTTTTTCGGTCTGCCTCTTGCAGTCCTACCCCTAACGTTAACATTTCTCACTTCCTGCACCCAGTTGTCATCCCTGATCCTCTCCATTTGCCCAAACCATTTCAATCTACCTCTCCTCATCACAACCCCAATACGCTCCACTCCCATCTTACCTCTTAACCCTTCCATCGTAAACTTAGCCCCCTTAGGCCTCTCGCATTCAAGGATGTACTGCACATCCACCTAATCATTGTCCTTTCTGTACGTTTGAGCATGTGATATCCTCTTTCTTTACTGCCCAGGTCTCATGCCATATACAGCTTTACATTCTTGACACATGCCGCAAACAAAGATCCCTTAGCACGAAGGGAGAGCCCTCTAAATATTAGGAGAGGCAACAGCTCCCCGAACTTAACCAACCACTTTTAACTCTAGCCCCACCTCCAGCACATAACATGTTTCACATGTAACAAAACCCTTCCATACACTTGAGAGACGACCAGCAAGATCAATCCTTTCATGCCAAACAATCTCCACATCCTTTCCCCGACACAAATCTCAAATGATATCAGCATTATATCACAATCAATCTCTAATACCACTACATCACTTATGCATCAACACATCACTTTCAGCTGGATAATATCGTTTGGCGTTAGCTGGAACAGAATACTGCAGAAGTGGCAACCATAAGAAGGTCAATTTAACAAAATTATCAACAAATAATGTAAAAAATTAAGAAACAATGCGAGATGTAATACTGAGTAAGAAACTAGGTCTGATTTGAACCCACATTGACCCACCAAAGCCATGAAATACATCAACGCAAACAGGTGTGAAGGCTTGTACGTTAATAAGTAACAGGCATATAGATAAGCAGCTTAATAAGTGAAGAAGTATGTGAATAACTGACAATAAATAGACTAATACAAGCAAAATGTTAAAATTTAATGGGTAAATAAAGATTCGACAAAGAAGAGCAAAACGTTAATTGGCAAATACATAAAATAATAATATAGACAGTATAAACGAAATATAAATAATTCAAATATACATGAGGAATAGATAAACAAGTAAAGATATAAACAAAGGTAGTAAATAAATATAAACAAAATATCGAAATAGATAAAGATTAATATATACGTATAATTAAAATTTTCGGTTTCTCTCGGTTTGCCCACTATGCAAGGCCACAGTTTTCCATTTACAGTACAGATTAACTTCATAAGTATAGTTGTGGTCCAGCTGAAGGTTACGAGAGCTACTGTGTATGTACGTTCAAAGGCAACAGCAATTAACCGATAGGAAACATTGCTTGGAGGTTCATAGACCGGGGTAAAGTCTGCGGCATACCATTCCAATACGGCAAAAAAAAGAGTTTATTAGTACCATAGAAACTACACTTTGGGGTTCAGGAAGGGGTCATATCTTCCATCTTGAACCATTGTGAAAATATCCACAGTTCTCAAGGTAAAGGAATGATTTATAGTATGTGTATAGATACAAACCGAAATAGTTCCTGGGCATCACAGGAATTACTGTAGTGTAGGTGCTGAGGGAAGGGGAGCAGGCCTCAACCCCCTGTCAGATCCTCCTATGTGTGCCGTGACTTGCCCATGGTGACAGTCACTTTGGCTGAGCCGAGTAGCGCCTGATGGCAATACTTGTAAGTACATTAAAGCAGGCAGACACACACAGACTGGAAGACAAATAGATAGATAAACAGACAGGTAGATAAATAGGATGGATGAATGATTGAATGGGTGAATGATTGAATGGATGAATAAATGGATAGATAGATAGATAAATATATAGATAAATAGAAAGATTGATTAACAGAGTAGGAGAAAGATAGACAGACAGATAATCTGATAGATATATATTGACTGAATGATTTGATAAACTGATTCATATAACTAGATAGATAAGTATATAGATAACTATAGGTAAATAGAGATATACAGACAGACACACAGCTGGATAAATAGCTACACAGATAAACAGATAGATAGATAGGTAGATAGGATATAAGGTAGGTAGGTGGGTAGGTAGATACGTAAGTAGGAAGATAAATAAATAAGGTAAGGCTACAATCAACGTAAACTGAGAGACGGAGTAAGAAGACGGGTCAACTCTGGACCCTGATGGACGCAGCAAATCCACCAATTTGCCGGGATTGGAGGGAACATGTTAACAGAAAACGGATATTGGCCGCAGAAGGAAAAGTTGAAGGGGGAGCCTCTATCTATCTATCGGCTTATTTATCTATCTATTGCCTGGTGACGCGTGCTATGAGGGGTGGTCTCGATAAAAAGACCACCATGAATTCCTGTCAGTAGGCAATATCGACTTCACTTGCCGTCATACCGTTCTCCTTACAGACTCTTGCACCCTGTCTCTCCATCTCGTTTTCGATTTCCCTCTCCCTGTCTCATGCATATTCACTCGCCTATTGTCTTCATACTTTAACTTTGCCTAAAATAGCAATCTCCTTATCATGAATGCTAAACCTTAACAATACATTAACATTAAAGTATGGTTGTAATCAGAGGCAGTGCCGAGCTTTATCAAGAGTACCACACTATAATGCTACAGAGGAAAAAGTGTAGTGGAAGCCATACAGAGCCATAGCACTATCTTACTGTGCCCTTGAGTTACTGAAAATAAATTGAAAGACGAACTGTCCTTCTCCGTTCGCTCCACATGGCCCAACCACCTCTGAGTGTTTTATTTTGCCTTAGTTGGCTAGTGAATAGTTGTTGCTGTAGCCCTTTTATCTTAGTTTGATCTTATTTTGAGGGGTTTTTATAATATTTTTTCCTTTTTTTTGGGTCTCATTATGCATTCCTTTCGTAACCTATATTTCTACTCCCGGTAAATCCCAGGCTCCTACGACGTACTCTCCGTTGAATAAAGTCATGTGGCACTTGCTGAAACTGAATGCTAGAGTTGCCCGAATCTGAAAAGGTTCATGGTGACAGTATTTACATTCTCATCCTCAGCTGAATATGGTCGGTTGGCGTTCTCGTAAATATAATAGTCGAGTTGTCCAGATCTTGAGTTGTTTAAATCATTTGTTGTTACATTTGCAGGTCATATTTCATGCCAACTGTAAAAAAAAAAAAAAATCACTGTGTGTGCACGTATGTATATATTGATGTATGTAAGTATGCATGTATATGGCTGTCTGTCTGTCTGTTTATATATGTTGTGGTACCTAGCAATTTTTTCTTTTTATTTTATTAATAAGTAAATTTATTGTTAACTTATTACAACCCTCTTGATAATATAAGTTGTTTTTAGATGAATCAAAGAAGGTGTTTATAGTAAGAATACAGAAGAAAACACGTCTTATTAGTGAAGAGATTACCCTCCGTCAATTTCTATTACACATTAACCTCTACAATAGGGTGACGTCAGTTATCTTTTATTCTTCCTGCAGGCAGACAATATTTCTCAGTTCAAGATATAATCACTGAAGTAATGGCGTTGCAAACGGTCTCCACTAACCCCTGAGGTATCCGAGCTTCCCCTCTATGCTAAATTTAATTATGTGATTGTAACAGATATTTATAGAGAGAACTCTGAAACAAGCTGCCATCCTGTCATGCCCACTAACTGTAAACTTAAGTCTTTCAAAGGCAATGAGTCTAAGCATCTCAAAATAAAGTTCATTATTTTAGTTCTGTCTCATTACGCTTCAGTGAGAGAAATAATTTGCTCACTTCTACCTTTTGGTTCTATCCTCTTAGTTGAAAAGATCGATAATGACGAAACTCTGTGAAAGTGTAAATACAGTAACCAAAATATGGAAGGTTAGGAAGCAAAGTAACTCAGTACCGAGATAGAAAAAAATGGATGAATAAAGTACGGTTGCATTATGACTAGGTCCGACACTCAGTTAACCTAGCATTGAACGGAATAGATATATCCTACAAGTATCGGTATTTTGTAGCGTAATTTGATGTCAGCGTTTGACCTTTAATGTGGAGCTGGGAATTTCGAAGGCTTGCTTAATAAATGAATGTATGTGTGGCCTGTTTTTACTGGGAACATTGTTGACAGTTATCCTATCCTTGTTGCGACATCTCACCTACCCTATGTAGCAGTGGGAAGGAGAGTTAACATGATGATGATGATGAATGAATGAATTTGTTGGACAGGAATCAAAGAATGGGATGGACTGATTTGGACATAAATATCAATCATTTTCTTTACGATAAACAGGGAGAGAGTGAGCAATGGCTTTTGGCCTTGGAAGCCCTTCAAAACTTCTCAGAATACTGTGTAACAGTTTCATAATTGTTCGATTAATTAAGGAGGGATCGATATTGCTGTATGCAACAGTACTGTACATTTGACACCAAGAATACACTTCGCTAGCTAGTATCCAAACCTTGTATCATATTTTCTTAAGGAAGATTACACACATACGCTGGATGAAGTACAAATAGTCTGGCCTACTATATATTCGTCATGCGTCATCATATATATTTACTTCGCTGAATGGAATATAAACCTTGTGCAATATAGACGTCAAAAAACAGGTTTTCTCTGGAACCGAACTGAATAGTGTAGCCTAATATATATTCGTCAGGAGGAATATGCAGTGAAGAAGATGGGATGCAAACAGCGGGAATGGAGGAGGGTGGAGGAAGGCAGGGGCGAGGGTGATGATGAAGTAGGGAGGGAGACACACACAGGGAGAGGGATGTGCCATGGCGCGAAGTATGCACCCACTCACTTGCTTCCTCTTCCTTTCTCTCCCTTATTATCTCACATATTCTTTCACTTTCTTGCTATTTCTTCGTCTCATTTTCATGCGACGCTCTCTCTCTCTCTCTTTCTCTTTCACACACACACACACACACACACACACACACACACGCACGCACGCACGCACCCCCGCGCGCGCCCACGCAGGCCCCACACTCGCAGTCACCTTATCTCACTACCTCGCATACATCTAGGCAGGGGAGAAAATTGTGTGTGTGTGTGTGTGTGTGTGTGTGTGTGTGTGTGTGTGTGCTATTAAAGTTCTGAATCTGATTCAGCACAGCAAACTAATTACAAAGGCTTTACGAGAACTGTTGGAAGTCGTGTTATTGCTTACATTAACGCCTTGGGGCGAGACTCTGGTATGGCAAGAGTATCAAAACTTAACCAGCGAAACCCGAGGAATTCTTGTTCATTCTTTACTTGCCATATCCTGACGATTTTTACCTCGCCAGGACGGAGTCCGGCGAGGTATTGTTTTTGGTCGAGATTGTTTATTTGTTGTTGTTTCTTTGCTTGTTAGCAACATTACAGTCCCATGAAACTTTCAGGATATGTGGGCACTGGTCCCAAAAGAAAGTGATTAAATTTTGGAGTAATCGAGTGACCATAAAAGGTCAAAATCAAGGTCACGAAATTTCAGAGAGCTATAACTTGAAACCGGTTGATGATAGAGATATTTACTATTAAGAATTTACAGGAACTCGTAATATGGGCTTTTAATTGGCAACATGACCTTTGACTTTGAGTGACCTCGAAAGGTCAACCGCAAGAACACTGATTTTCAGAGGGCGTAACCTGAAAACATTTGCGCCATTACCTTAGACTTTAAATGTGTACCATACTGACACTAAATGGCGGTTCCGTCTCAGTATTTAACAGCAGTAAAACAGCTGATGTCGGCGAGGTTTGTTGTGCCTGGCACCTCTTGTATTCAGCTTTTGATAACTAATGTCAACTGGGGGGTTTGTTTACTTCCTTTAAATCAATCCATCCATCAGTCGTTCCTCTTTTGCCTCATGAAGAGCGTAGGGGCAAGTGGCTAGGCTACTCATTGGTGCCATTTAAAACAAGGGCGACTTGCATTACTTGTCCAATTGGATATAAACCTTTACGTACTCCATGTGGTTGGAGCGTCTTAACCCACTACGCCGCCAGGTGCCTTGTGGTTATGTGGTTGCTATCCAAGGAAGTAAATGTTTCCAGGATTACAAGAAACAATATGGCTTGTCACTCAGTGAAGATTCACTTTAAGATTGCTCTACACTGAGTGAGTGGATGGTGAGTGACCGACCTCCCAAGATACAGACTTTCCAAATACAAGAAGGCTTTCATAAGATAAATAAAATCGTCTGGTAGCGGCAGGAATAAACTGTACAGGATGTCACCCGGATTCATGAGATTAAGAGTGAGAGCAATAGAAAAGAAACTATTTTCACTTACAGTCAGATGACTTCTTTAGTTAGTTAAGTTTACTGCCTTTCAGAGACTTTTATTCGTACAAGAAAAGACCTCTCGTACTGACGGGATTAATGAAATATACAACTATACGAGTAGTCAGTCCTCTTTCATCTGACAATTAACATCGTGATTGCATGAAATGCAGCGTGTTTTACTTATAAGAAAAGAATAAGTTTCATTGGTTATTGGCTAGATCAACCCTCCAGTTTGATTACTCTTGGCCGTCAACTGAGTTCAGAGATGTAAATTACCTTTGTCACGTGAAAAACAAACCGATTATAACATGTCCAATTTAGTCAGTCTCTTATATGCTTAAAAAATCGTCTGGGAGTATTAAGAATCATATGAAAAATGCGTCCTCTGGATGATGGGTATGGGAATGAATGTGTTTTGCTTAGGATGAGGAAGACTGGGCTTTGTATAGGAAGGGAACCTGTTAATGGCTATATCTAGACTGACAAACAGACTTGTGAATGATGTGGTGTAAGGAAGCTTGTTAATCGAAGAGCAGGAGACTGTCTTTAGCTGGCATACTCATGTAAAAAGAACTGGTGTTAATCAGGTGCTGAAAGAGAGGTACAACAGTGAGTCTGAGTGTACAATGGAGTACAAAGGAAAGTAAACAGCAACAGACCTGTTGGTCTTTTCGCGGCTCAGGTGTTGAAAGAGTGGTACATGAATGAGTTTGAGTGTACAGTGAAGTGCAAAGGAAAGCGAACAGCAACAGACCTTTTGGTCTCTTCGCGGTTGTTTTGTATAGAGACAAGGATAGGAAAGCAGGTAGGTTCCCCTCGTACCCATCAAACCCTCCAGCCGAAACCGGCAGGAAATAGTGTGAGGGACCACCTTGCAGCACAGAAAAGCTGACATGGAAACTTCTTAGGAAAATGGGAAGGAGATCTTTTTCTACAGTGCCCACCTGAAAAGGAAAGTAACATTAAGTCAGTAATATTTATCAATGTTATTCTGCGGCTGTATCCTCCAGGTTCTGAAAAATGACAAAAAACAAAACAAAAAAACAAAAAATCATACCACAGAAACTCATTATTCAGGAGAGAACATACTTAGCTGGGAGTTAGAACACAGGTACTAAGTGGATTAAAGCGTTCTGCTCTGACCGAAGGGTCGGAGGATCGAATCCACCCAAGGGTCATTGGTAGACATCAGGAAGGGCATCCGGTCATAGAATGCTGCACGCTCCAATCCAAAAGTCCTCTACCCAGGGACAACGCTTTAGCCCTTCTGGGATACCAGGCGTAAAACCATATTATTATTACAGTACTGTGCCACAGCTTACTATATTGGAGGGCAGTTTATTCCATATATTTACAACTCTGTTAAAGAAGAAATGCTTAGCTTGTTGTGACCGAAATCTTTTGCCGATACTTTTGTGCCCATTACCTGTAGTGTAGTTTGAGCGATCTACTGTGATATATATATCGACAGCCATATTATCATGTCCTTTGAATATTTTGAATGCTCACATTAAACCTCTTTGCAACCTGCGTCTAGTTAAGGTAAAGATATTCGGGGCTTCTAAACGCCCTTCGCTGGAGACCTGAAAGGCTAAGAAGGTGGTGGATAGATATAGTAAGTAACTGTCTGAGTTGGAGAAATGTGTAAGCTAAGAAAGCAAAGTCACTGACGCTGGATGGTACTGCCTGCATGACGAGTTAACTCTGGCACTACGATGATGCACCATTATATCTTCTTATCTCTTAACACTTTTTATACAACTAAAAAGAGATAATGAAGGCGGTATCTAATCCCAACAGTAAGACAACCCTATCCCAGAATGAACGAAGAAAAGCACTCAGAGAGCTTAATACCTACCTGCTCACCAACAGGTTTAAAGGCAAAAACATTTGACGTTGCTCTGCCAACTTGATCCTCGCCGACTGCTCTCAGAATCAAATCCATTCATACCTGCATTACTGTGATCCGCACCCCCCCCCCTCCGTCCTCCTGCGTTTGGTCTAGATCGGAATAAAACTGCTTGAGTTACCCTTTCCATGTGACCTTGACCTATGGCGTTTCCCTGTTGCTTTGATATTAAACTGACTGTTTTAAAAATATAAATCTTTTATTCTCGCCTTACTCTGAACCCTTCCACCAAGTTTGGCCTAAGTCGGATAAAAGCTAAGTTGATCATGCTATGTAACCTTAGCCTTTGATTTACCTGTATTGTTCCCCAAAATCATAATAACACTTCCCCAGAGACTGTTCACACACAGACACTTGGACAAAAGTTACACTCTTCGAGCTTTGTACTTCAGCATTAGGGAATAGAGTGTATTTTTGTGTGAATCGTTTGGCCTGTGAGGTAAAGTCGCGAGTCACGACGCTGTAAATATGATCCACCCATAACACAAGGCACTTTGCTGATTGCCATACTTTTGTGATTACCTCTTGCTGTTATTGGATTCTGCCCACATCAGGTATTAGAGGCAATGAGAATGACGATGATGATGGTGATGGTGATGATGGGGTTAGTGGTGATGGTGGTGATGATGATGATGATGCATATGAGTACTGCATGTGTGTACTCGTATGTATGTACACCTTGATGAACATGCCAGATTATGTATGTGTGTGCGTGTGTGTGTGTGTATGTGTGTGTGTGTGGTTAGAGTCTCTCTCTCTCTCTCTCTCTCTCTCTCTCTCTCTCTCTCTCTCTCTCTCTCTCTCTCTCTCTCTCTCTCTCTTATTTATTCTTCCTTTTCAATTCTGCTCACTCCCCATATCAATCCGTGAATCCTTTCCTTCCCTCCCCTCCCCTTTCATCCTCCACCACATTTTATCATGCCCTCCCCCGCTCGTCTTAATACATCGTCCTCCCCTCCCTCTTCCTCTCTTCTACGCTTCTCTCCAAATCCCCACCATGCTCCTCTCACCCACCTGCGCCAACAGGATTTATCACCAAAGTTATAAGGCGCTTGACGTTGGGATGCAAGAGCCTCGTTCTTCACGCTGGAAACAAGTGGGCGGGTGATTTTCCTTACTTAAATCTCTTGTAAACTGGAACATAGTGTCCGCTCTTTAATTCCTGCCATTTCCCGTGGTTCTTACGCCCGTATTTTTAAACTTTTCCTTCCTTTTTAGATGCATGGAAGGTCATCCTTCGCTGAACTGGTATTCTTTAAAAAAATCTTTCTCTTTCTGAGCTACTCGAAGGGCAAGGCCTTCCCTTCGAGCAGCCGAAATTATTGGAATTTGACGGAATCATTTGATCAGTCTCTTCAAAAAACCCTTTGCAATTTTTGTGCATTCTTTTGTAGTTTATTGTCTTAAATATATTTTGCACAATTTTACAAATACGATTTAGAAAGATATATTGATTTTCTAAAAGTGCTATTTGTATGTCTTTAAAAGTGTTACCCATGTCGGCTAAATGTTTAGCCAGACATAAACAGAGCAGACGACCTACTACCTCCGATATTCATCCAGTCTTATATGATCTGACACTGACAAAGCTCATACATTATGGCCAGGGTCACGAGGATTTTATTAAGAAATATTTTGATTGTTAATTTGGCCGGAAAAGGAAAAAATGCCATCGAGGTCACACGAGTGGTTCGGCTCATGTCTTCCAGGTAGAAAAATACAAGTGAGCACCGCCATGCGAGTACATGAGACGGACGTTACCAAGTGATTCTTATATTTACGAATAACAACATTAAAGACAATAATATTCCTGTAATATAATTTATCAAAATATTGTTTTGAGGAACTAACACCGCTGCGGTGTTGGCCAGAATGGCATTTTTTAATGAATGCAAACCAAAAGTAGGGATGTGGTGGCCACCTCCCACATCTCAAATGTGTTGTGCCTTCATTATCCAGCACTAGATATGCGTGCATTGATATATATATATACAGTAGGCGCGGAAAG
>JAGKTI010025555.1:0-13931 GCA_018397915.1 Birgus latro
TTTTTTGTTGAAAATTCCAATATTGAAGAAAATGCCACTTCCTGCAAAAATGCTAAATGCTCCTATAATTTTTTTGATCAAAGCCTTATTTGCTACCTTCATTTTTGGTGCAGACCTCTAATATATTGTCAGATTCTTGGCTGCCATCACTTACATTTTTTGGGGGGAATTTTTGATAATGACCGAATTGTTGCTTTCAGTCATCTTTTTTGTTGTTGAAAATTCTAATGATCAAAATACTGCTTGCTGCTATTAATATTTGTTTACTTGGCACCTGTGTGTGTGTGTGTGTGTGTGTGTGTGTGTGTGTGTGTGTGTGCATGCGTGTAAGTTTCTGTTGTTGTGAAGTTGATACTGGCTACCATATATACTGTATATATATTTTTTTTAATTTTTAAATATGACCAAATTGTTACTTTATTTACCATATCATACGGTGCTCAGGACAGAAACTCTTAAGAGTGTAAGAGGTAATTTTATTAAGTACAAGGATAACCATTGGGAAATAAATTAAGTGAAAACCTTAGGGCTATAAATCAAGTGGAAGCCATAGGAGTATAAATCAAGTGAAAACTATTGGGCTATAAATCAAGTGAAAACCATAGGGCAATAAATGAAGGGAAAACCATAGGGCTATAAATCAAATGTAAACCATTGGGCTATAAATCAAGTGAAAACCGTAGGGCTATAAATGAAGTGAAAACCATTGGGCTATAAATGAAGTGAAAACCATAGGGCTATAAGTGAAGTGAAAACCATAGGGCTAATGAAGTGAAAACCATAGGGCTATAAAGTGAAAACCATTGGGCTATAAATGAAGTGAAAACCATAGGGCTATAAAGTGGAAACCATTGGGCTATAAATCAAGTGGAGGTCAAAGGGAAACCAAGATATTATAAGGATCTGCAGTTTTCCCTTTCCCTCTGGCCGCGATCCAACCTTCCACCGCCTTCTCTTGATGTAATACAGAATAGGACAGTAAGGTGTCATAAGGAAAATAAATCGCCTAGGAAAAGGTGTTAGGGAGCTTCTGTACAGTTCATTCTACTGATAATCTTTTCTCTCAACCTATAATTACATTTTATCTAGGCTTATTCACTCCTTCATGATTCACTAAATAACGTTTACTCTGACTTGGCAGAAATCCTTAACCCCTTTTTAGCTTAGTTCATGGCCAGTTGTAGTCCTTTTGGTGGGTTCATTTGACTGGTAACCAAGGAGATTCATCCCTACATCAGGCTCGTCGAATTTTCTCAACCTCGACTTAGTAAACATTGTGTAAGATTTTGCCCGGTTCCTTGAGGTGAAATCTAAATTGACTTCTTAACTGCCCTATTTAACCCTAACTACCCCAATCAGGCAGTTAGTACACCTAGTCTGACCTTAATCACCCATGTCAGTCACCTTTATTTTTCCCAGGATGCAAGATTGATGGCTTCTACTCTAATTACCTTTGTGACCTTAACGACCCCTATCAGGCAGTTAGCACACCTTGTCTAACCCTAATCACCTTTTTTCTCTCTGTTTTTCCCAGGATGCAAGAGTGATGGCTTCTGCTCTAGTCCCGGAGGTCAAAGTTATTGCCGACGATGATGACGGTGATGACCCCCCCTACCTCGAGCCCCACGTTCCCCACCACCCCTCCCCCCACCACCACGCCCCCGCCCCCTCCCCCTCCCTCCTCGCGCCCCCGCCCCGCTTCTCCCCCGACGAGGATGATGACCCCGGGTGGCTCGACCTGGGGGAGGGAGCTAGCTTCCTGGAATGCCCCGAGCTGCTTCATACCTACACCACGCTCAGGCCCCGATTGTCATACAGGTGAGAGAGAGAGAGAGAGAGAGAGAGAGAGAGAGAGAGGATTTTGATTTATTGTTGTGTATTTTATTTTATTGATGGGTGGGTGGATTTGGTTTTTATTTGTGTGTGTGTGGAATTTGTTTTTGTCTTTTTTAGTTGCTAATTATTCTTCTGTCAGGTATTTTCTTGCTCTTTCGACCCCACCCCACCCCATCCTTAGGTGGGGAGAGAGAACTGGGTGATGATGATGATGAGGGTGGTGGTGGTGGTGTGATAGTGATTGATGATGACAATGATGATGGTGATAGTGATTGATTATGATGGTGGTGGTGGTGATGGTGAGTGATGGTGATGATGATGATGATTTATTTATATATTTATTTGTAACACCAATGGGGGTTATGGAAGACGTTATTAAAGTAATATTCACAAATTCTCTGCAACATCCGGAATCCATCTTGCAACCACGCACTTTGCAATCTGTCACTGTGTCATCTCTCACCTTCCCTCATTCTTCATTCACTATTTTATTTGACATTTATTTTTTATTTCGGGGTATTACTGGGTTTTATTTTATTTCTGGTATTACTGGATTTTTTGTGGTGGATTTATTTGTATTTCTGGTATTACTGGATTATTTTTTTGATAGTGGAATTGTTTTTATTTCTGATATTACTGGATTAATTTTTTGGTATTTGGACTTATTTCTGGCATTATTGGATTTTTAGTTCTGGTATTACTGGATTTATTTTTGTTGATGTTTGTGGATTTATTAGTATTTCTGGTATTATTGGATTTATTTTTAATTTGGTATTACTGGATATATTTATTTCTCTGGATTTATTTTTATATCTGGTATTATTTGATTTTTTGTAGTGGATTTACTTTTATTTCTGGTATTACTGGATTTATTTTTTTGATAATTTTTTTTTTATTTCTGGGATTAATGGATTTTTTTAAATTTCTGGTATTACTGGATTTTTTATTTCTGGTATTACTGGAGTTTTATGTAGTGGATTAATTTTTATTTCTGGTATTACTGGATTAATTTTTATTTCCGGTATTACTGGAATATTTATTTCTGGTATTACTGGATTTTTATGAAGTGGAATTATTTTTATTTCTGGTATTACTGGATTAATTTTTATTTCTGGTATTACTGGATATATTTTGTATTTTCTGTTTGTATGGCCGCCGAAATTTTGAACCCCTTCACTACGATGACGCTTTTTTGTAGTAATCCCACTATTGTTCATTTTAACTTGGCCCAGATTTTTCGTCCCTTTTCAGCTTATTTCCCGTAGCTCAGTGGCAGAAGAAAAGAAAAACAATACCTCGGCCCAGCATCCCTTCCACAGCACTTCTTCGTGACCAGCATCATAGTGTTAATATGTTGCTACAGCTTAGCGTTCTGGGTGGAGAGATGGCAATTTTTAGGCCGAGTTCAAAGCAGAGAGGGCATACCACCAAACGAATTTCACTAAGCGATTTATTCAGCTCAGGTGTTAAAGGCGACATGGAGGCGATTTGTTTGCGGCCACCCCATACGGGATTGAGGCGTTTGGCAATAGATTGGAGTACTGTATTAAAGAAGCAGATTAAGACTATATTCCCCCCCCCCCACCCCCCATCACCACCACTTCGAAAATTTGAGGTGATATAATAGTCGTCGTAGCGCCTGTCTGTTAGGGACTTATCAATGTGACTCCTTAATATTGGCCTGTGTATATAGTGTTTTAACTTGGACACATTTGCATTAATCACACATAGTAGGGTAGTGGGGTGTAGTATACAAAATAAATAACAGAAGAACAGGTGTTACGAAGCCTTCAAGATGTCTTATTTATAAACATTTTTTTTTCTTGGGTGTATCATTTATTTTATTAACCATTTTTAAGCACATTTTTCTGTGACATCCAGACTTCCACTTTTTATTTTATTTTACTTTTCTGGGCTAACTTTCCTGTATTATAATGGATTGTTTTTTTTCTAGATGTTTTTCCGTCTATTTCAAGCCCAAAAACTCTAGGGAGCGTTGTTATTGAAAGCCAAACAGGAATGTAGTGGAAATTGACTCATATTTTGCAGTTACCCCTTTTAATACAGTTTTCTTTGGTGGGGCTGGACGTACCCGTTTTCTCTTATTCGTTGGATTTTGGGGTTAACTCTGCTATACTATCCTCCGTTTGAATTATCGTATTTATTTATTAATTTATTTAGTCATTTTGCAGGAATAGGGAGAGAAATATGACGTTTCTGCAGTCTCCATCCCTTGCCTTTCCTCCAAGAAAAAACATGTTTATTTATCGATCTATTGCTAGACGCAGTAATCTGTAAGAGGTGGCCACAAACAATTCGCCTCCATGTCTCACTGTCCCCCGCCATTTCACTGCCCTGCTCCTAGCTCACACCCCCGTCTCTCATACACCCCTCCACTCCATCCCTCCATCTCATCCTTGGCCTACCCCTCCCTCTCCCCCCCTCCACCTCACTCACATACTCTCTCCTTGTCAGTCTCTCATCCTCTCCACATGGTCAAATATATATTACGACTTGTGTTTTCCTCCACGTGGACCCATAATTTTCTTCAGTTTTGCTGCACATTGATATCAGCTTTCCTCCACTTGGTCCCACAATTTTCCTCCATTTTCCTCCACTTGGACCCTTAATTTTCTTCCATTTTCCTCAACGTGGGCTCTAACTTCCCTCTATTTTCCTCAACGTGGGCTCTTCCCTCCATTTTCCTCCACCTGGACTCAAATTTTCTTCCATTTTCCTCCACCTGGACTCAAAATTTCCGCCATTGTCCTTCACTTGAATCCGTAATTTTCTTGCATTTTCCTCCACCTTGACACAAGTTTTCGCCCATTTTCCTCCACTTGAACCCGTTATTTTCCTCCATTTTCCTCAGCTTGGACTATAGTTTTCCTCCATTTTTCTCCATCCTCATTCAATTTCCCCTCATTTTCCTAGACAATGAAAATAAAGATCTAGGAAGTCAGGAAAATGGAAGTTACCCATAAAAAACACCATTTTCTCTTACGACTGCATTACTGAAAACGGTGCCATAATGCCTGTTTGTAGGGTACACTTAAATATTTTGGCATAATGTTGCTTAAAGTGTTTGTTATATGCAGGAATGTCAATAGATAGGTAGATAGAATAGAGAGAGAGAGAGAGAGAGAGAGAGAGAGAGAGAGAGAGAGAGAGAGAGGCTAGGCAATGAAGGATGTAGGTAGGGGGTGAGAGAGAGTGATGGAACCAACAATGGGTGTGTAATTACCAATAGCCTACAGGTAGAGAGAGAGAGATTGGGATTGGCTTGTGGGGATGTATGGGGGGTAGAAGGGGGTAGGGGTAGAGAAATGGGAAATTATTAAAGAGGCAGAGGTGGTAGTAGGGGAGGGGAAAAGGGGAGGGAAATAGGGAGAGGGAGATTTGGGGAGGATGAAGGAGGAGGGGGGAAGGGAGTATATGAGGGAGAGGGAGGTGGAGGTGGAAAGAGGTTGGGGGGGAAGGATATAGAGAGGAGGGGTGAAGGAGGGAGAAAGGAAGGTTTGAAGAGGGAAGTGGAGTGGGGGGGGGCGTTATAGATAGGGAGGAGGGGGTTGTATAGGGAAGGGGAGGGGGTAACAGGGAGGGGTAGAGAGAGGGGGGGGGTTGGAGGTGGAGGCGATGGAGGTAGTTTGAAGAGCGTGGGCTGGAGGGTGAGATCGGAGTGACGTGGGGTGAAATTGAGTTGAAGGGGGAACGAGAGTGTGGGTAGTAGGGAGGAGGGGAGGGGAGGGATGGGGTATGGTAGGGAGGGATAGGGTAGGGTAGGATTGGATAGGGTAAGATTGTGTAGGGTAGAGTAGGATTGGATAGGGTATGGTTGTGTAGGGTAAGGTAGGATTGGATAGGGTAGGATTGTGTAGGGTAGGGTAGGATTGTTTAGGGTAGGGAAGGGCAGGGTAGGGATGTAACTGAATGAAGGACAAGGTAGGATTTGGGATCGGGAAGAGTAGCAGGAATAGGTGGAGGTAAGGAAGGGAGGGGAGGGGAAGGGTGGGCGAGACTAATATGATGATGTGGGATGGAGTGAGAGAACGAGGCAGCGGGGTGTATTGATGATGGATGTGGTGAGTGGGTGTAGGGAAGTGTGATGATTGCTGTATTGTGGTGGGTTGTGGTGATGGATGAGAGAGAGATGGGGGGAGGGTATGGTGGTGCGATTGGTTTATTGTTTTGAGAGAGAGAGAGAGAGAGAGTATGGTGGTGTTATTGGTTTATTGTCTAGCATTTATCAGTTTGTCAGCCTATATCAATCCGCCAGCCTGTATTAATCAATCTATATGTGTCCCTTCCTATCTGTCCATTAATCTGTCTATCTGTCTATGTATCGTTGTAATGGAGAGAGCGAGGAGGTCAATAGAAAGGTATACGGTAGATACAGAAAGACAGACAGAAAGGTAGACTGATAGGTAGGTAGACATACAGCCCTTCTCAACAAGGTGGAGTCAGAGACTTTTCTTCTCATTAACTCTTTCTGGTTCCCTTCAACTCGTGTCTCTTCGCCGCACTGCTGCATCATTATCTTTTGTTTATCGCTACTTCAATGTTCACTGCTCCTTTGAACTGTCTGCTTGTATCCCTCCACCACTTTGGCGGACGCGTAACACCCGTCAAACAACAAACTTTCATTCCTCTTCTGTCCAGCTCTAATTCAAGAGTTAACCGTTACTTTCAGTTGTTGCATGCAACAGGTCAACTCGAACTCTCTCCCTCTGTTTTTCCCACTGCTAATGACCTCCAGTCTTTTAAACGCAGTGTGTCCAGGCATCTCGAAAAGAACGGATCTTGTATTTCGCTCTGTATTTTCGTGTTTTTATTTTTCTCCAGGAGGGAATAATCTTGCGGACTTCTAGCCTTTGGTTCCTTTTTCTATACAGTAAAAAACTTGACATTATTTATTAACCTTACCCTGTGCTCAGTGGATATAATTTTGCAAACTGTTACCTGCAATACACCATAAAAGCAGTCAGAATAGCCAAAATATGTGGGAACTAGTTTTCTGGGAGAGACGTGCCCGACTGAGTGCTGCGTCCTGGCACGTAGGCCAAGGTGTCGCTCAGGTACCACATCCTTACCGCTTTATTTTTTTCCCCATGGGGCTTTTATATTTACATCTGTGTTCTTAATGCATCTGAGTTGATATTAAGCAGACAAACAGCATACATTAGACTAGTAAGGTGTAGTAAGCATAATAAATAACAGATAGGGTAGTTGAGAGATTCGTTAGTAGACAAGAATTTAAAATTGCCACTCGTAATATGTTCTTCTCCCCACCTTCCATTTCAATGAGTTTTTCCGTAAATATTGCATTTTTTGCACCGTTTCATTAAATATCTGTGAATAATTGATACATAATTGCAGACTGACGGCAGGTATACGCCAGAAAAGGGATAAAAAGTGGCCTAAAAAATGTATAGGAACTAGTTTACTGGGAGTGAGACGTGAGCGCCTGAGTGATCATGTATTCCTCCGCGTCATTGTCGGCGGGAAAATGTATTCAAACGTTGCACATGTCGCGCCTCTCGTATTTTTCACCAATATCTCGGGACATTTGCGTTAGATGCGTGAAAAGTGTATATATTCAGTGTGCTAATAGTGTCGTGAAAAGAATGTGGAAGATAGAGAAGAGGAAATAACGTGAAACCGGAGATAACGCGTCTTATAAGGTAAGAAATTTGTGAGTTGACTTTTCGTATTCGCGTCGGCAGTGGAGGATGTGAAGCACTCCATCCTTTGTAGTTTATTCCTGTTTTGGCATAAGGAAGAGGAGTTAAGAAAACCCAGTAATGCCATATTATCGTCGACTGCTGTAATAATAATAATAATAATAGTAATGATAATTATTGCTTACTTCTTAGTACTGTCTACAACAACAACAACAACAACAACAACAACGGCAAACACTTCTACTACTACTATTACTACTACTGCCACTATGAATAATAATAATATTAATAATAATAAAAAAAAACAGCATCAGTAATAATGATAATAATGCTGATAATGATAATACGCCAAACTTCGCACAGCTTCCTTCCTTCTCTTTTGATTTTCCTTTCATTTCGTACAAATAGTGCTAACGTTGCTTATTCTTTTAAACTTTTTGATCAGTGAACAGAAAATTGCAGAATAGGTGTCGAAATTGGGTAGTTGGGGAAATTATGGGAATTACGTAGTACTATTTCCATTTTTTTTTTCATATATTTCCGTACAAATATTGCTGGAGTGACGTTATATATTCAAACCTCTATGCCCAGTGGATATAATTTTGCAAACTAATACTCGCAATACACCATTAAAGCGTTTGAAATTTTCAGAAATATATGGAACTAATTCTTTAGGCGATAGAGATGTGGCCCCCTGAGTGCTGCGTTCTGACATGGATTCTATATTCCATTTCACCTATCAGTGATGTCCTCAACACCTGTAGCATTGATAAGGGTCCTCAGTGTTGGATATACCTTTCTGTATTGCCTTTTATATTGGTTCTCAAGGCACTAAGTAGAGGTTCATCTAGTGCAAATGATTTACATGAACACTACGGGCACTGAGGACATCACTGATGGTGCCAAACTTGGTGAAATGGAGTATAGTAGGCCAGGGTGTCGTTCAGGTACCACATCCTTACCGTTTTATTCCTTCGCGTGGTGTTCTTTTATTCCCTTTTGTTATTAATGCAATCTGCGTTGATATTAAGGAGACAGACAGCGTACATTAGACTAGTAAGGTGTAGTAAGCGTAATAAAAAGGAAGTAAGAGTAGTAGGCGAGCTGACTCCAATTGCTATCCTTGTCATATTCTAGAAGTTTTAATCACTCTTGTAGGTGCCTCTCTCTCTCTCTCTCTCTCTCTCTCTCTCTCTCTCATCACGGTACACGATGTCACCTTTATGCGGGTGTGGTTGCCATGGTGACGGACGCCACAGTTTTTTTTTTCTTTTCATGACATTTTTCAAACTTCAATGTAACCTCGCAAAAAGAAAAAAAAATCCACATTGATGGGTGGGATTTAGAAGGGGAATTACTTATATACACTTTTCAATTGGCCCAAAATTGCAATCTCTCCACCTTGAATGACGAGTTGTAACCATAGATTAACGCTAGAATATGATACTAGGCACGAAGAAGTTCTGTGCGAAGATGTAGAGCCGTAGCATTGTCTCTGTCACTGAGCTACGTGAAAAAAGCTGCAAAAGGACGAAAGCCTGAGCCAAGTTAAGGTGAAAATTAGTCACGAAGAAGTGCAATGGAAAGGATGTACTTCGTGATATTAGCATGCAAAAGGAAGGAAATCTGAGCCAAGTTAAGGTGAAAGAACTAATCACGAAGAAGTGCAATGGAAAGAGTGTACTTGGTGAAATTTACATGCAAATGGAAGGAAATCTGGGCAGAATTAAGGGGAAAACTATAGTCACGAAGAAGTGCAAGGATGTGCTACGTGATTTGACCCACAGAAAGGACGAAAATCTTTTGCCAAGTTTGTGGGAAAGGTGTATAGGCTTGAAGGTTGTTGTTCTTCCTTTTATTGTGGTGCACTGGTGGGACGGTTGCCTGTCATTATTTATATTTACAAGTTCAGCATCTCCAGTATTTGTAGTTGATGTAAAATAATAATAATAATGATAATAATAATAACAATGATAATGATGAAAATTATAAAAATAAATGATAATACCGTAATAATAATAATAATAATGATAATTAAGGTAAAAAGAATTATTTAATTTTATTTTGTATATTGTGTCTCGTTCCTTTATTTCGCGTATTAACTTTAGATCGAGTCTGAAATAGAATGATGCTTTATTGTGAGTTGTCTTTAGTTGTACTGTATTTTATTGATTTATTTTTATTCAGGTATTTAGTATTCATTCATTCATTTATTCTTTATTTATTTGTTTATTCATTTTGCACCTAGGCCGAATATGCTATGGGGTGAGGTAGTGCGTAAGGACCTCAGAGCCAAGGGTGTAAACAAGGAGGCTGCCCGAGATCGAACAGCCTGGCGCAGAACAGCCATCAGGTGACCTACGAATTTCGCATCTTGGCATGGTCCCTCCCTTATAAACGAAAACCACCTGAAAAGCATTATATTAAATTGTTTGTGCCCTGTGTTTGTTTTTATTTGTTGTTTTTATTTTTGTTATTGTGGTCACTGGGTTTTATTCCTTACCTACCTACCTGTCTACCTGCCTGACTACCTACCCTCCTTCCCTCCTACCTGACTAACTAACTAACTTCCTTCCTTCGTGCGCTCCTCCTTCCTTCCTTCGTGCTCTCCTTCCTTCCTTCCATCCTTCGTGCGCTCCTTCCTTCCTTTCTTTGTGCGCTCCTTCCTTCCTTCCTTCCTTCGTGCGCTCCCTTCTTTCGTTCGCTCCCTTCCTTCTTTCGTGCGCTTCATCCTTCCTTCCTTCCTTCCGTTGTGCGCTTCATCCTTCCTTCCGTTGTGCGCTTCTTCCTCCCTTCCTTCGTGCGCTCCTTCCTCCCTTCCTTCGTGCGCTCCTTCCTTCCTCCCTTCGTGGGCTCCTTTCCTTCGTGCGCTCCTTCCTTCCTTCCCATCTTCCATCCTTCATTTCTTCCTACCTACTTTCGTTCCTTCCTTCTTTCCTACCTACCTACCTACCTACATACCTACCTACCTACCTACCTACCTACCTACCTACCTACCTACCTACCTACCTACCTACCATCCTTTTTTGCTTACTTCCTTCATTCACTCATTCCTACCTACCAACCATCCTTCCTTCCTTCCTTCCTTCCTACCTACCTTCGTTTGGCTGAACCCGGTGGACTTCAGGCTGAATATGCCGTTGTGTTGCAGTCCACCATTCTCCTTCCGGGTGATAGGGAGGCAGTTGAGGGAATTTAACCAAGAAGTAACATCCCCATCCTTCTCTCCGGGGATAGGGAAGGAGAGTTGAGGGACATATAACCAGGCAGTGTAGTAGCCGTAGAGTTATATCAGTGCCACCACGTGAAGGCGTCCCTCTCCACCACCGAGGGAGAAAGGGAATATGTGTGTGTCTTAATTTATCTTGGTGTAGTTCGACTTTATGTATTTATTTTTGTAAGTGGATATGCGTATTTTATTTTTATTTATTTTTTTGTAAGTGGATTTGCTTATTTGGATTTTTTTTTGGGGGGGGAGAAGTGGATATGCCCCCCCTCCAACCCTGATATTTTGACTCCAGGTACTAATTCCAGACGATGTTTGTCAGCTTGAGAGATTTTTCCAGCTGGGAGGGTTCGTTGTAGACTTGATTAACCCATTCAGTACGAGGGGATTTTTGTAATGTGTGAAGTAATGTAAGTCTCTCCAAAACTGAAAATAAAGCACTTCATTGGATTCACTGGCTTAAATGGCTGATAGAGTGAGTTTTAGTTGATGTTCTGTGTGTGTGTGTGTGTGTGTGTCTTTTCTGAGCTGAATGTATGTGGTGGGGCTTGAATTTCTCTGTTGTTGCGCTGTCCCAGTCTGTTCGTTCAGGCCCATCAATTGCAGGCAAGCAACCATCCCTGCAGGGCCGTCCCGTGCAGTTGTGATGTTCTCATGTGGCTGACAGCACCTCGCCACAGCGAGGGGCGGGGAATAGTGGTTCCTGGATGGACACAGTATTGCGTCTCCACCCTGTTAACAGGGGCACCATAGTAGGCTTCATGTCACCCCGTTATTTGGCTGTATGGTTACCAGCCAGCGTTGTAAATGGTTTATTGAGTTATAGGAAACCATTTGGCTTGACAGTGTAGAGCCACCTGAAGTAGAAAGGAGTAATAAGAAGTGACAGGAAGGATGGCAGAAATAGGAAGAGAGGAGGACACGCACACAAAAAAAAAAAAAAAAAAAATGTACATATCAGAGAAGAAGTAGGCAGCACTACATCGTGAGTGGATGATGGGCGTCCCCACATACCACATTGAATTTCTCTGTATGACTTAATTTGAACTGAACGTACAGTCGCGTTCAAAAGTAAGGATACACATCTGCACGTGTTGTCTGCTGTAGTGCCCTCTTCTTGTGCGATGTGGAATTGCAGGGTGTCCCATAAGTCTGCGTTCATGGGGAACAGTTTTTACTTTAGTGTGTGTGTTTGTGTGTGTGTAACAAAAGAGGACAGTAAGGTGTAATAATCAAAGTAAATTGCTTAGGAAAAGGTGTTATGGAGGTTCCTTGACCTTCCCCTAATGAAGAGAAATGCATATAAATGAATGGATTGATAGATGGATGGATAGATAGATAGACAGGTAGCTACATTCAAACATCAATAAAACCAGCAGTGAGAGCGGGGCAAGGGAGGGCAGTGAACTTTAGCATTTGACCAGTATGAAAAAATATGAAAAATGTGAACTGAATAATTCCGAATTGAACTGAATGTAAGTGTATGGGAAGAACGTGATTGAATGACCTTGAAGACATTGAATAACCCTCATAATTGGACTTGAGGTGGATTAAATTGACCCGGATTAACCTGAACAGTCCCAAGCTGACCTGGACTAAGAGGATTGACCCTAAACTTAACTGCTTATTAACTGAGCTTCTTGCCTTTGATTCCTTCTTCCTTGGATAAAAAAAAAAGGAGAATGGGGCGTTCACAAACATTGGAGTTGCCAGTGATCGCTGGGTAATTGTTTATTTAGGATCTCAGTCAGCTGCTCCCAGCTCGCATAGCCATATATTTTCCAAGATCCCTTTCGTTATATTTAGTGATGAAAAGTACATAAACACTTCAGTATTGTAATCATTGGTTATTTTACCATTTTCTATATTTGATTTACTGGGTAAAATACTGCGGAACAGTTACTGAAATGCTTAAAACAAGTAGTCTGTTAGCATTCATCACTTCATCGTAGTATTAGAAGTGTCGCTGCATGTTTAATTTGAAACACTTATCATTAAGTTGTCAAAGAGATTAATTTTTCATCTGCCAAATGCTGAAGGGAATGTACCGGCTATACCTTTTTAAAAAAGGCATAATTTATGACGCCGAATTCAAGCAAGTACCGATGTTTCCAGGAAGACAGCAAAACTTGGCGTGGATGTGTACATATAATCTTCATTCGATCGCTATAAATATTTTGCAGACAAACGACTTCATGTTATTGTTATATATATACATTTTATTTGATCGACTGTATTAAAAGATATGACTGGAAATGTGAGTAATCGGTTTTAAGCTACGAAGAATATTTGTCCTGAGGTTTAGTCGGTTTAGTTGTAGGTTTAGTGATTCCCCTCAACATTATCATACTGAAGCTTCTTTTTCTTATTTTACCGAGTAGCCTAAATTTGTTCATAAAATTATACTTATAAATGAAGTGATAGAGGACACACAAAACAGTGGTATACTTGACCGCGTTCATATTTTTCATATTATCAGGTGAAGATTGGCAACTTTTGGGAGTTTGTGAACGCTCCTGTTAATAGTGATTTCTTTGTACCCTTATGTAACTTCCTCCTTGTGTTATTTTTGGATTCGTTTGTATTCGTGTGTATTATGATTTTTTTTTTGTATTAGATGCATTTGTTTTTCCTTTGTATTATTGTTTATGTTTTTTTTTTATTTGATGTGGCTTTTGTACCGTGGGAGAAATATGATGATGATGATGATGATGATGATTTATGATAGAAAAAAGGTATGGTGGTGGTGGTAATAATGGTGATGATAATTATGGTGATGATGATAGGAAAAAAGATATGGTGGTGGTGGTAACAATGATGATGATGATGATGATGATGAAGGTGGTGGTGGTGATAATGATGATGATGATGACAATTGATGATGATAGTGCCTGTGGTGGTGGTAGTAGTGGTGGTAATAATGATGAAAACGTGATAATGATGACGATGAGGTCGATAATAATGATGACGATGAGGTTGATGGTGATGATGACGGTGGCAAAATGAGGCTGTGTATATCCCTTTGTACCCCTTTGTAATAGATTCCCTTTTTGTATTACAGGTGAGTGCTGTAATCCCGGAAGCGCAGGTGAGGTAATCAGTTATTTTTAACTCAGGTATATTAATTCAGGTACAGAAACAATAGATTTGTTTTTATTTTTATTTGCGAAATTTTAAACGCCAGGTGA
>JAGKTI010025556.1:0-13930 GCA_018397915.1 Birgus latro
GAAAAACACATACACACTGCAGTAGGGTTCAAAAAACAACAAAAACACACATTGAGGCTAGGTTCAGAGCAAGGAAAACACATTCTCATAAATGTTATACATGCAGTCATCATTGTAAATCAAGGACATTTCCATAATATCACAAACTTCTTTCATATAACTGGCACTGCAGAATCAGAGAATGTGGCAAATCTGCTTTATGAGCAGGAATGGATTGTTAATAAGCAAGGTCTCTGAAATTTCCGGCTGATTTAACAAGCGATCATTAAAAAGTAGCTAATTACAAGGAATTAGTGTCGATGGCTGCGACACTGCAGAAACAGTAGATAGATAAAGATGGATAGATAGAATAGTAAACAGGATTTTGTTTGGTAAACTGGGATTGTTAAATTGGGGATTAAGTGACCTTTTCTGATTTTCAATTGTATTTTCTGACTGTTTCTTGTTAATATCGTTTTCCTGATGATTTTCCATACATGTAAAAAACAAATCGATGATAATGGAGCCAACATTTTCTTATGAACATTATATATGGTTAGGTTAGGATAACCTGCATTAATTAAATGAGGTAAGGTTAGATCAGGATCTTCCGTAGTATTAAAATTTTCGTAGTACAAAAAAAAAGGGCCTTTTTTTTTTCTGAAACAGCCACATATTGTGCTGAGGCCCTAACATAGAAAAGATAAAGGCTTTCTCTGGCAAGTGACCATAACAACAGTCCTCCATACAAGAATAGCAAACCTGTCTAGGAATTTTTGCATATAATTAAATAAATGATTGATTGATTGATTGATTGAATTAAATCCATGGCGCCAATAACAGTGTACCTAGTTCATAACCCGCCCATCTTTAAATGTCGGAGGAAGGAGTGTTACCAATGCTGCTAGACCGCCTTGTTCTCGAGCTCAGCTAGAATATTGAATAGCAAAAATCTCTAGCATATCGCAAAAACATGATATAATCTACGGAATACCTATAAAAATGAAGAGATTTCAAGAATATAGGAAGATATCTTGCACCTAAACGTTAATATAATTGCTAAATGGAAGTAGAACAAAAAACACCAGATTGGCGCTAAATACAGTACGCTCAAGAAAATAGCCATAAAAGGACCTGCAAAATTGGAAAAGATTGCTAGAGCTTCATAGTAATATAGAAAAGGCTACATCTCTTGCATCTAGACGCTAAATTTAACCCTAAATAGAATATCATCGAGTAGAAAAATGATTAACTTTGGTAATACGAATCTCGGGCACCAAAACTCAAAATGGTCTTAGTAAATTCTGCAGAAAACGGATTCTTGATTATTGTTATTTCTGTTAGACCTAGTAACGAAGGAATAATCTTATCTTGCAGAATAAACTGATTACGTATTCTGAAAAGCATTATTTTGACTTTTTACGGTGACTGTTTTACTTTTTATTCGTCCTTGTCATCACTGGCACGACAACGTCGATGAGGGCACCTTTTTGTCGCAGGTGTGTGGTATTTATTTGTTTGTTCTTTTTCGGTCATGTCGTATTTTACGTGAAATAGGCATAATATGCCGTGTGATTAATGACTCAAGATCAGTTGGAACACAGAAAAGAAAGTTTTCAAGTAATTTTAGGTTAAAACAGGTTAAATTCCTTTCGCTGGAAATGGTGTCGAAAATGGCAGCGTCACTTGGTCGCCCGTTCAGTCTGATGTATTATATTTTAACTAGTATTTTTTCATTCGTGCTACCCCAGCACAACATTGTCCACCCTTTTGAGTGATATCAGTTTGTGAGGAAAGTAAGGGCGGTTTAATATATGTACCGGTATGGCTTTTCGATATTTTAGAAATGTCTGGAGGTAGCATGATAATGTCTGGATTGAGGTGTTACAGGTAAGGTAGACTTATGAATCTATATACTGCACATAAATTATTAGAAAAACATAGCGCTGGTTTATAGACATGAATTTATACGGTTTGGTATTTTTGGAAAATTTGACCAGATCGTTTGCAAGTCACGAGTTTCATAGTTTTTGACCTGCCTATCCCATTAATTAGGGTTTGTGGGGACGATTTTCAAATTGAAAATCGATCAAAACATTATAATCATGGGAAAAACATATTTTGATTTGAAATAAAGTCAGATATTGCACAATTTAAAATATAAAAGCATGGATGTCTAACCTAACGTGATGCAAATAAACGAATTAAAGCCATTTGTGTACATAACTTCTTTTTTTTTTTCCTTTCAGGAGGCGTGGGACAACCTTGTTATGTTTTCCTCACTTTAAAAAAATGGTAAATTTTTACAGTGCCAATACACCCCCCAGGTTGTGCAATATATTTTTCTGGTAGTTTTTGATGTGATTTGAGTGATTTTGACCTTCATTTTTGTCGGAAATGCCACATTTCCCTACTTTTCTAATCATGAACTTTGACTGGATAAGGAGGTGAAATCCAGCATTTTCCGAAAAAACAGTAAAAAATAACTCAAATTGCAGTCAAAACCATGAGAAAAATATACTGCATAACTGATTAATGTAACCAAACATGCCAAACCTAATCTAAACTAACCAAACAGACCTAACCAAACCAAATAGGCCAAACCTAGCCTAACCTAATCAAACAGACCTAACCTAAACTAAGGAATGCTTACCCTAGAGATATGATGGCCCACACTGGATCCGTTTCTTGTTTTTTGCGTACTCTCTGTACAGACCAAAGTACCATTGATGTTTGTGTTTTCTAAAAAAGTCAACAGCCTCAGTTTCAAAGTGGAAACGCTTAATAACCTGTAAGTAATCAATTATCACACTCGGGGCACAGATTCCTCGGAAGCCATAGCGAGAAGGATTTTAATTTTCCACCCAGAAGAAATAAAAACTGCGCTTCAAATTGATTGGTAGAAAAACATCATGTGACCTAAAATATGCCTATGAGTGGGTGAAACAGACCTAGCAGATGTATGTGCAGTTGACGTAAGGAGAAACACATGTACAAATGCACACATTTTTTACACGGGCTGGCCGAGTGAAGGTCCAAGATATGTTTTTTGGGGAAATTTAAATTAAATTCATTATCTCCATAAATATCTGTTTCCAAATGGGGTTATGGGGGTTCATTATGATTCTTGGGTAATATACTATATGTTTATGGTGGTAATATTCTTGAACTCCATATTGGCAACTTGTAAAATAATACCAAATAAATAAATATTTTTTATAGTTTTCATAGTACTGTGATAGGAATATCAATTTTGTTTTTAATCCTTTAATTTTTTTTCTTTGCTTCTGTTCAAGGAGACTTGGGACTGTCTTATTTTGTAGTTTTCTCCAGTTCATTCTTTACAGTATTAAAGTCCTTATCGTTTTGTTTTTTGTTTCGTTATTGAAGGCTCCAACATGCATGCATGCGTTGCCCTTGGTCACCTAATGGCAGCACTCAGTGCTGCTCGATCTGTGGCAGCTTCCATATGCAGCCCCTTATCCTTAGGTCACACTTAATGACCTCGTCCCATTTTTTTTTTTTTTTCTTCAACCCTATCCTTAACATTAACACTTCCCACTTTCTGCACCCATTTATCATCCCCATCCTGTCCACATCCCCAGACCATCACAATCTACCCATGAATCTACCTCCATCACAACACCCATACACTCCAGCCCCATCCAACCTCCCAACTCTTCCATCATGAACCAAGCCCCCCAGTCCTCGCACTCAGGGACCCACTGAACATCACCTAATCATTATCATTTCTGTATGTTTGAGCCTTTAAATATCCTCTTCTTTTACTGCCCAGCTCTCACTACCATACAGCATCACATTTCTACCATACAGCATCACATTTCTACCATACAGCATCACATTTCTACCATACAGCATCACATTTCTACCATACAGCATCACATTTCTAACATGCTTCATACAAAGATCCCAGTGTCAGGAGAGGCAACAGATCCCTAAACTTCATCCAACCACTCCTCATTCTAGCCACAGAGGTAGCTCCAGCCCCCACTTCCAGCACATAACATGTCCCCCAAATAACAGATCCGTTCTTTACTCGCAAGAAACTCCCCAGCAAGTTCAATCATTTCATGCCTGACAATCTCCACACATTCTCCCTGACAGACCGCTCACATGAAATCAGCATTATCTCGCAGTCTACCTCTACTGCCACTACATCTATCTTGCACCCACTTATCACAAACACTGCACAAATTAATTACATCTCACGCCCTTGTGGCAAGTCCCACGTGGCCAATCTTCCTCATTTTTTATATATATATTTTTTTCCAGAGTGTGTTTTCAAGTTTCAATGCTTTTTATAATTTTTTATAAGCAGTAAGTTGTGTTCAACTATTGGTCTTTGTTTAGTCACAGCAGTGCCAAAAACAGACAGCCACCATCCTAAAACACCATTTTAGTATGGTACTGATTTATCCTCATCATTGTTGGTTTATCCAAACCTAACCCAAATTATCTTAACAACCTATCCTCAATTATTCTATCCTGCCCATATCTAACCTAATTTGTCCTATCATTCCCAACAACCTATCCTCAATTATTCTATCCTGCCCATATCTAACCTAATTTGTCCAATCATTCCCTAACCATTCATAAACTTAATTTAACCTGACCCAACCCAAAATATATATATTTTGGGAGGGGCATTGACCATCCATTCACTCGTTGTAGTGCTGCTCTCAAGCAACCGCCCATTCCTCTCTTCCATCCTTCTTTCCTTTATTCTTTCCTCGTCCCTCTGCCTATGGATGACTTTACACTCCCTCTTCTGTTTTTCTTTCCTTCATTCTTTCCTCTTCCTTCTGCATGTGGGTGATTGTACTCTGGGTGACAAGCCAAATGGTTTCCTGTACACAAGGAAACCATTTACTATGCTGGGTGGTAACCATATAACCAAATTTTGGCACCTGGTGGTTTAGTGGGCAATTACAGCACTCCAATTGGATTGAGCCGGTGAAGGTTTATATCTAAGGGGTGTTGGGATTTATTTCTCACGTAATGCCACTCAGCAATGAGTGAGGCTGATCACTCTCATTTTAAATGTCAGGACCAACTTGCCTTGCCCTGGGCTTCTACGCTCCTCTTGGGTAACGTAAGATTAGATGATGATGGTTGTGATGATTATTATTATTATTTTATTATTATTATTCAGTGTTAGGTAGATGAAAGTCTTCATTTAAAAGAAATTGCATATTGAAGTTCCATTGCTGCTCATAATTTATCAGCTCCCAATTCACAGTACTGGTAGTTGTATGTAAAATGATTGTAAAGTAGCATTTTTGTGCCTTCTTATTTGTTGTTAAATCCTCAGTATATGAGAGAGGGGGGTGTGAGTTGGGAGCGTGGTAGTGAAATGGCAGGGGACAGAGTGACATGGAGGCGATTTGTTTGTGGCCACCCCGTTCGGGATTGAGGCGTCTGGCGATAGATAGATAGAAATCCTCAGTATGATATACAGAATATTTGTATTAAAATTCCCTTGTCAGTGATAAAATTAATTTGTCATTTGCCTATCATTTTTTCCTCTTCCTTCTGCCAATGAGTGACTCTACACTGAGTGACAAGCCAAATGGTTTCCAGTACACCAGGAAACCATTTACTATGCTGGGTGGTAACTATATAACCAAATTATGGCATCTGGTGGTTTAGTGGGTAATTAAGGCACTCCAGTCAAATTAAGTCTGTGTAGGTTTATATCCAAGGGGTGGTTGGGGTGTCTGTGTAGGTTTATATCCAAGGGGGGGTTGGGGTTTATTGCCCATGTAATGCCACTAAAGGATGAGTGAGGCTGATCACTCTCATCTTAAATGTCAGGACCAACTTGCCTAGCCCTGGGTTCCTATGCTCCTCATGGGGTGACACAGGATTGGATGATGGATGGATGGATGTTTGTAAAAATTAATTGTAATTTAGCACTCATCTGTTATGATCATTATGTAGCTGTTGTTATTTTATTGTGATCGAACCTCATCTAGATATGAATTAAATGGGCTGCGGGCTGAAGTTTTCCTCCTGCAGCACACCATTCTCTGTTAGGGGAATAGGGAGGAGCTGAAGGTTTATAAAGCTAGGAAGTAGAGCTGCCAGGTTATGTCATTGCCAGCATGTGAGGGCATACTTCTTCAGCATTGATTTCGTAAACTAAAAAGATGTTTGCCGTAACTTCTTCATAGTAAAAGGGTTATCTTATGTTCAGACCTGAACACTAAGGCATATTATTGGATTCCAGGGAGTGTCCTCATGTTCCAACACCATCACCACAACCACTGCCGCCACCACCACCACCACCGCCACCACAACCATTGCCACCCCCCACCACCAGTGTCTCTGCTGCTCTTTATGGGTTTCTGTGAGTAACAAAATATTTTTTCATTAGTTGTTGTATTAGTACAAGAAGTGGTTCTGCCAGTGCCATCCACCCCGTATGGGATTAAGGCTTTTGGTTATATGTATACTCATTTTACTTTAGCCTGACCTGTGATTACTATTTTGCCATCGGTAATGCTTGAGGTTAAGGAATTTTGCTACAGACTGATATCAGCTGAGAAATATTGACATAGGATTATAGGTCTACGATTTGGGCCACGTTCAAGTCTGTTGTTGAGGCCCATGGATATGAACCCACTGGACTGCAGGCTGAAATATCCATTCTCCTGCAGTCCAAAATCCTCCTCATGGGATATATGAAAAAAGATACCTGAAGGGCATTTGTATACTTTGCCCTTTTGTATCGGTGCCACCACATGAAGGCACCCCTCCTACTAACTGCTTTTTATCAACAAAAATAAGTGTTAGGCTTCTGAGTTTCATTTCCTTATTTTATGGATACAGGTACAACACCAGTTGTCTGTTACCCTTCATTCCAGAGCCATGTTGGATTAATGGTTTTGCTGGACAAACTGAGGGTACTTATGTCACATAATAATTCAGCTGGGGCCATTAAAGATCATGTATAATGATTCAACAGTACACTGCTGACCCACTGTCCTTCAGAGTAATCACACACATGTTCCCTTAACTTCAAACCACTCCTCATTGTAGACAAAGAGCTAGTTCCAGCCCCACCTCTAGTATATATTATATCCCACAAATAAAGTTCGTAACATTCATTCAAGAGACCCTCCAGGAACGTCAATCCTTTCCCACCTCTTAGTCAGTCTCTGGATGCTCTCTCCTGCACACCACACACATGAAATCTCCATTTTTTTGCAGTCTGCCAACAAGACCATTAGATATCTATGCACCATCTTATCACAAACATTGCATTGATCCCAGCCTCTCTCATTGCCCACTTCTCCAGCTCCATAGGAACTCTGTTATAGACCTTCTCCAAATCATCAGGTACAAAGTCGGCTGTCTCCCATTCTATATATTTTTCTTGAAGCGTCGGACATGGAATATTGCGTCTGTGGTCGCCTTGCCTGGCATAAACCCAAATTGCATCTTATCATTATTCACTCCCTCACTTACACCTACCAAGACTCTCCATTACCTTAATTATCGTCCAGAATTTTTGTGCCTGTTTAGTTTCATCTTTGCAGCGAAACGTTGTCCACCTTATACAGTACACATTTGCAGTTGTGCTCTTCATAACAACATACTTATGTATAATTGATATTATCAAAGCAGGAACTAAACCCTCTCATATATCTCTTGAGGTATTCAACATTTCAGTAGTCAACCCAGACACACCCACTGCCTTCCCCAACTGCATCTTGCAAATTGCCCTGCTTATAGTAGTGGCATCAGTGAAAGGCCAAGGGCCAAACACTGGTTCTGCTGACTTCAAACCTTCTTAATCAGCAACTGGTTACAATGTGTTCCAAGCATCTTGATATCCTTGCTGTCCATCACTATTCTTCCTTCATCATTCTTGACACACTGCTTACCCCTGTTTACTGTCTTTATATCCATTGCTACCTTAATTACCACATTCTTCCTTTTGACACTTTTAGGCTTCCCAATAGAAGTCTGTGATACTCACAGACCTCCCTTCTGGTCCTGCACATGGCAGCCAAGGCTTCCTCTCTTACCACCCTTTTTCCATTCCTGGGAAAGTCTTCTTTTCTCCTTATCTGCAGCTCATACACCCTCACCCCTCCACCTTGTTACCTTATGTCTTGGTGGGCCCCTTGTTCATATGCACACTGAATCAGTAACCCTCAAAAGATTGTTCTTGAGAGCTCTGTACTGCTATTTAACACTTCTGTCTACAGCATCCTGTTAGGCCACCTTGTTACTCATCTTACTATAAAAGGCATCCCTTGCTGCTTGGTTTCTTTGAACTTCCATTATTCCACCTGGGTGCATAGGTCCCATCTTCAGTTTCAGATTCTTTTGTACCATGTCACATGTAACCAGTGTTGCTGCCCACACTCTCTGCACTCTATAACCTTCACATCCTTTATCAGCATCTTATCAGCCCTCCCTCCCAGGAAGTAGTCAGTCTGGATACTGTTACCCATGGATTCACATGTAATAATCATACTTTCTCTTTCCCTCACAAGTGTGTCAACACAGTCATTTTCATTGCTTCTCTGAACTCTAGTGTATTTTTGCCTTCCTCATTCCTTGTACCGTATGTGCATCTTTTCATATCCTTTCAATATATCCATACCAAGAACCATGCCTATCAAATCATCCCTAACATTTTGGAAAAAGAAATTGAGCAGCATTCATCACTTTTCCACAAGCTCACCAGTGATGCGTGCAGGTCTACTGTAGCTTTAATATAACATGCTGTAGTTTTAGTGCTGTGCACTGTTAGCTACTTTTAGTACCCCCACTCCCCTACCCAGTTACTAACCACCAGGCACCCAATTGCATGTTCTTTCTCATGCAAACAGTTAAATAGTCTTGTAGTACCAAGAATAAAATATACATTTTGGAATTATAGGAGCCAAGCTAAAAGTTTACGAGAAAATTATCTCCCTTCTTAAGTATACAGAGAACTTAATTGTAAATTTTGTATACTATGGACTTACTATAAGGAATTACTGTTGTTGTTTTTATTATTGTTGTTATTATTATTATTTTTTTTTTTTTTGAATTATATACTGTCTTTGCAGTGTGAACTTATTTGATATGAAAAAAAAAAAAATGGTATGTTGTTATACATTTGCAATAAACCCTTCAGCCCAATTGGCACTCTCTAGAGATGAGTATATGATAATAGCCAGAATGAATTAAAATTGCCCTGAGGCATACTGGTATGGGATTATTGATGGTTAATGATTATTGTTATAGGATGATGAATACTAATGATGATGGTGATTGTCATTATTTTGATTAAGGTGTGTGGAAAAATTTGTATTGCCTAATAACGTGTAGTGTATAGTAGGTAGTGGGTTAGTGCCCCACCCCGTAAAACAACTAACTAAAAATACGAACAAGAAGCCTCGGACCAGGACTGACCAAAAGTTGACGAAAAAGGACCGGACAAAGAACGTGGTAAAGATTGCAACATGGAATGTAAGGGGTATGAATGATGAGGTGAAAGAGAGAGAGATTGTACAGGTGCTTGAGAGTGCAAAAGTGGATATCTGTGGAATAACTGAAACTAAATGGCGAGGTGAGAGTATGGATGGGGTATATGTGCGGGAGTAGGTGAGAATGAGAGGGTGAAAGAAGGAGTGTGTATTGCTGTGAGCAAAAGATGGAAGGAGAATGTAAGAGAGTATGGATCAGTTGGGTCAAGGATTGTGTGGGTAAGAGTGAAAGTTGGACTACAAATGTGGGCAATTGTGTGCTTGTATGCACCAACGCAAGATTGTGTAAGTAGAGTGAGAGAAGAGTTCTGGACAAATGTGGAAGCCTGCTTGGATAAGTTTGAAAGGAATGAGAGAGTGTTTCTGATTGGAGATATGAATGGAAAAGTAGGGAATGGGAAGGTGGATGGAGTGGTTGGTGAGTGAGTTGTGCCTGCAGAGATGGATGAGAATGGCAGTGCTTTAGTGGACATTTGTGCCGGGAGGGGGTTGGTGTTAGCTAATACCCTCTTCAGGCACAAAATGATCCATAGGTATACATTTCGATTGGTGAGAAGGGTGGATGGTGGAATGAATGAACGGAAGGCAATGATTGACTGTGTGTGTGTGGATGAAAGGATGAGAAGATGTGTAATGGATCCAAGAGTATATAGAGGTTGGGGGAGTGGACTTTCTGACCACCACTTGGTGGTGGCCAGAATCAGAATCCAAACAAGTTGGAGGAAGAGAAGAAGGGAAGGACAGGAGGAAGTATTTGTTACAAGGAGGGTAGAAAAGTTACAAGAGGATGGAATAAAGGCTGAATATAAAAGGGAAGTGGAGGAGCGATTGGGTAAATATAGATTGGAGCTGATGGGGGACGTGGAAGGTGTGTGCAAGATATTCACAGAAGAAATCTGTGCAGCATGTGAGGTGGTGTGTGGGGTGAAGAGAAGACGAAAGGGGGTTCAGGGAACAGCATGGCAGACTGAAGAGGTGAGAGAGACTGTGGCGCAAAAGAAGAAAGCATATAATGAGTGGGTGAGGAACAGGGGCGTTGAAGAAGCTGAGAGACGGACGAGAGAGTTATATGTAGAGAGGAGGAGAGAGGTGAAAAGATTAGTAAGAGAGGGTAAGAAGAGAGTGGATGAGGAATTTGGAAGGAATTTGAGTGCAAAGTGGAGGGAATGTAAGAAAATGTTCTGGAAGGAGGTAAAGAGAGCTAGACAGGGTGCCAACGAAGTCAGTGGGGGTGTGAAAGATAAAAATGGTAAATTACTAGTGGAGAAGGGAGAAAAAGTAAACAGATGGAGAGAACACTTTAAGGAACTGTTGAGCATAGAGAATGAAAGTAATGCAAGTATAAGTGGCTGGGGAATGGCAGGGAGAAGGAGGGTTGTGAGAAGAGAGGAAGAAATCAGTAGGATGGAAGTGGTGGAAGCACTGGGGAAAGCCCCAGGAATTGATGGAGTGTGTGGTGAAATGCTGAAGCATGGGGCAGAGATAGTAATAGAATGGATGTGGAAGGTGTGCAGATTGCCATGGGAGCAGGGTAGAGTCCCGGAAGATTGGAAGTCAGGTATAATTATTCCTCTGTACAAAGGAAAAGGGGAAAAAGCAGTGTATGGTAATCATATGGGCATTTGCCTTCTCAGTGTAATAGGAAAAGTATATGGTAGGATACTTATTGACAGAGTTAGGGAAATAATAGAAGAATTAGTTGGAGAAGAACAGGGAGGTTTTTTGGAAGGGAAGAGGTTGTGTAGACCAGATATTCATTCTTAGATCCTTAGTGGAAACATTTATAGAGAGGGGAAAGAAGTTGTATGCAGCCTTCATGGATTTGGAGAAAGCATATGACAGGGTGGAAAGTATTAAGAATATATGGAGTGGATGGGAAGTTGTTGAAGGCAGTGAAGAGTATGTATGAGGGTGCTAAGGCTGCAGTGCATGTGGATGGCAAACTGAGTGAATCTTTCCATTTGAGGGTTGGATTGAAACAACGATGTGTCATGTCTCCATGGTTGTTCAATCTGTACATGGATGGTGTTATAAAAGAGATACAAGGTTGGGCTGTGGATGTTGGAGTTGCCCTAGTGAGAGAGGGCAGTGTTTGGAAACTTCCTGTACTGTTGTTTGCAGATGATACTGCGTTGTTGAGCGAAGACGAAGGGGAGCTGCTAGGCTTGGTAGATGAGTTTGGGAGTGTGTGTAAGAAACGGAATCTAAAGGTGAATATAGGGAAGAGTAAAGTGATGGTCTTCGAGAGAAGTGAAGCCAGTGACTGTACAGTGAGATTGGATGGGGAGAGTATGGAGAATGTGAGTGCATTTAAGTACTTGGGTAGTGTGATGAGTAAGGATGGAAGTCTGGAGGGTGAAGTGCTTGAAAGGGTGCAGCAGGGAAGGAAGGTCGCTGGTTCGTTGAAAGCAGTGATAAGAAACAAGGATGTGAGCATGGAAGTGAAAAAGTTGTTACATGACAGTATTGTGATACCAACTCTAACATATGGAAGTGAAGCTTGGACCCTGTTGGAAGGACAGAAGTCAAGAGTGAGAGCAGTGGAAATGAGCTATTTGAGAGGAGCATGTGGAGTCACATGGAGAGACAGACTACAAATGAGGAAGTGAAGGAGCGTTGTAGTGTGGTTGTGGATGTGATAGGAAGCGTTAGGAAAAACACGTTAAGGTGGTTTGGGCATGGGGAGAGGATGGAGAGTGAAAGACTGATGAGGAGAGTGTATGTATGTGAGTGAGGTGGAGGGAGTGAGAGGGAGGGGGAGGCCAAGGATGAGATGGAGGGTTGGAGTGGAGAGGTACATGAGAGAGGGGGGTGTGAGTTGGGAGCGGGTTGGTGAAATGGCGGGGGACAGAGCGACATGGAGGCGATTTGTTTGTGGCCAACGCATGCGGGATTGAGGCGTCTGGAAATAGATAGATAGGTAGTATAGTAGGTGAAGCAGAATTGAAGGAAATATGTTTTTTTTTAAATTAGGGTTACAGCATTATGGTGTATACAATTAAACTTATTGATACTGGGTACATAATTGAATAACTCTACCAAATGTTCATCTAATATTAACCAACACAGTGCAGTGCAAATTAGAAAATTCTTTATCTTGTACAGTGTGACATAGCTTCACCTTGGATTTCATCTCCTTTACTTCCCACTTTCCTTTGCTGGCTAATATTCTCAGCTAGGAAAGTTTTGATTTATCTATATATCTGCCTTTGGTTCCTTCTTCCTTGCTTAAAAAAAATAAATAAATAAAAAAAATCAGGAGCCAGGTAACAGACATGTCCCTAAGTGTGAAGTAGATGCAATGGACACAAATGAATAATAGGTAAACCATGTCCTTAACTGTACTGTACATGAGGAGATGGAGGGGTGGAGTGAAGAGGTATTTGTGAGAGGGGGGTGTGAGCTGGGAGAAGGGCAATGAAATGGTGGGGAACAGGGCAACATGGAGGCGATTTGTTTGTGGCCACACCTTATGGGATTAAGGCATCTGGCAATAGATAGATAGATAGGTGTTCTTCCTCACAAAAAAGCTCATGGACTTTCACCTAACCATTTTTTCACCTCACAGAAATTTGATATGGGAATGATGTAAGTTATAATGACAGTCTTTTGCCTTAACTTTTTTTTTTCCCCCATGCTGTAACTCCGCAACAACAGAAAGGTAATACTGTACTGTGGTGTGAATATCTTTTCGTAGTGGCTTTCCATGATTAGCTTCATATTCTAGTGTTTTTGTTGTTGAAACCCATCACATCTTACTGTTGACTGCAACAAATTGGTGACTTGACTGGTCACTTCTAGAAGTCTCTGTCACTCCTAGAAGTCAGTCAGTCAGTCAGTCAGTCAGTCAGTCAGTCAGTCAGTCTCTCTCTCTCTCTCTCTCTCTCTCTCTCTCTCTCTCTCTCTCTCTTTGTTTGAGGGGGGGGGGGTTATGTCAAAGGACTGTCTGTCTTGTAATGTTACAGTGCATATAGTAAGTGTGCTGTGGTGTGGGAGTCTGCATTGCAGTGTGGGCGATGTGGATGTTTTCATGAGTTACATTTTGTATTGGTTTTGTAGCAGGGAAAGGTGGTGGCCACATTGAAGTCTGGCTATTCACATGATGGGAATGGGCTACTCCTACAAATTGAATGCAAAGTCATGGGTGCATTAGGTTAATGAGGTTTAGGTATGTGGTAAAATGAAATCTTCGTTACTGAAGTTGGTTTGTGTTCGTCCCATGAAATGTGACCAGTTCTGCAACTTGATGGCTAAATCATGCTTTCATAAAATTCATTGAGTGTTATAAGGTGGAAATGAATCTCATTGGTTGCTGGTCAAATCAGCATTCTAATCTGACGACTCCTGGCCATCAACTGGGCTAATAGGTACACTTTTGTCTTTGGGTAGGATTGGAAAGATTTATGCTGTGCTTATGCAGTTAAGAAAGCTGTATCCAAGAT
>JAGKTI010025557.1:0-10495 GCA_018397915.1 Birgus latro
TACCAATAAAACAATAAAAAATCAGTAATGAAAATAAGGGAGGTGGAATACAATATGCAAAAGTATCCAAAAAAAACTGATACTTATCAGTAGTCCATCATGGAAAATACTACCAATAAAACAATAAAAAATCAGTAATGAAAATAAGGGAGGTGGAGTACAATATGCAAAAGTATCCAAAAAAAATATCCCTATATCACCAGAGGAATTATTCTCTATAATTATGAGTAAATCATACAATTACTCCACTAATGAAAATTATAAACAATGCAACTATATTCTACAAAATGTAAATTAAAGATAAACTTCATTTTCTTCATTCATTCATCATCTAATCCTGTGTTCTCCCATGAGGAGCGTAGGAGCCCGGAGCTAGGCAATTTGATCCTGACATTTAAGATGAAAGCGATCAGCCTCACTCATCCCTGAGTGGCATTACACGTGTAATAAACCCGAACCACCCCTTGGATATAAACCTGCACCAGCTCAATCCCACTGGAGCGCCATAATTACCCACTAAACCACCAGGCGAAATAATTTGGTTACATGGTTAATATCTGGCATTGTAAATGGTTTCCTGGTGAACAGGAAACCAATTGGCTTGTAACTCAGTTATAGAAGGAAGAGGAAAGAATGAAGGAAAGAAAGACTAAAGAGGAAGGAAGGTAAGAAGGAAGGATGAGAGGAAAGGGCAGTCACCCGAGAGCAGCACTACATAGAGTTAGTGGATTAAGTCTTAATAATAATATGAAAACAGTTCTTCAATAACTACAGCACAGCTTATGCAGAGCCCCAATAATAATGACACAGTAATTCTGATTACTACCTTCTTCAACAGTTATTTCAAGACAGTATCCATGATCTAGTAGGTTACTGTGCATACCCTATCCAATGGTCTCTGGTTGACATCCAGAAGGGCATCAAGTCACAAAGTGCTACCCACTTCAGTGCAATTCTTCTATATACAAGCAACCCCTTTGCCCCTAAAGAGGGAACTGCATAGCATAAAAGCTACATCATAACAATAATATCCATACTATCTTTTGTGGACAGAGTTTCAATGCAAATTAAAATTAGATTGAAACAAAAACCACTATACCATATATTCCCTGCTTTCACTTCCTATTTATGACAACAGACATAACGATATTACGGTACATTATGCTCATGATGTCGGTGAGTGCGCTACCAACATCTGAGTATGCACAAAATTATAACAGTTAATAAAAATTAAATATATTAACATACTCTTATGCAAATTCTGACATCTGGATTTCACACCATAAGGTGGTTTGGGCATGTGGAGAGGATGGAGAGTGAAAGACTGATGAGGAGAGTGAATGTGAGTGAAGTGGAGGGGGGAGAGGGAGGGGGAGGCCAAGGATGAGATGGAGGGATGGAGTGGAGAGGTTATGAGAGAGGAGGGTGTGAGTTGGGAGCAGGGTAGTGAAATGGTGGGGGACAGAGCGACATGGAGGCGATTTGTTTGTGGCCACCCCGTGCGGGATTTAGGAGTCTGGCAATAGAAAGATAGATAGAATATTAAAATGAGGCTCTTTTTCTCCTTTTACTTTAGCTATGCCCTCAAGTTTTTAATCACTGAATGTCTTATTAAGCAGTATTTTTTCAAAACCTATTCCTCAACGATAGTATTAGTTCAATCAGTTTTCACTATAAAGGGCTGATTTATCACTTGCTGCTTGTGGACACCATGAACAGGTCAAGCTGACCACACAAACAGCATTGAGACAGCTGACTGATTCCACTGCAGAGGATCACACATGCAGTACACTTGTGACAAATCAATATGGCAGTTAGTTTAGTCATGTGCAAATATTCTTTATGATGCATAACAAAATAAGAAAATTTGTACTGGTAAGGATTAAACCAAGCTCTTAAAGAAGATATGGCAGAATTGTCTAAACCTACTCTTAAATACATCAAATATAAAAAATCATGGTGATTACTTATTGTTGTATGGTGAATATAAGTAATCCCTTTAAGACCCGGACGCCCAAGTCCCAGACATTTTGGGCTCGGGTCCTTGGACATACACACACACACACAAACACAAAAAGCAGATATGTGTTCATCCCTACTTGAAATTTGTCGTGCAGTGATGAACAGCTGTGTTTTTGTGCGTAGCAGAGGCACCACCCTGCATCCTCCCTTCCCCAGTTCCCACCTAACCACCATCCTGACTAGACGCTCATTGTCATAGCTGCCCCACGTGCTCGTTTTTGTGAATAAACAGTTAATAAACTGCAATACCTCACCACTAGACCACATGGGAATTTACAGCGTTGTGTAATGTTAAGAAATTAAAATTCATAGTGCAAAGAAAGGATTAAGTGCGGAGCACAAACTGGTGTCCTGCAACTGGCGTGGTGCAAGTAAGAACAGAATGTGCAGTGTTGAACAATTAAAATTCACAGTGCAAAGGATTATCTGCAGCACAACACTGGATTACTGTAAGTGCCTCAAGAGCATTTTCACCACTGTCAGAGCCTTAGAGGAGGCGGGTTAATCTTCCTGACGGCCGCGGACGTGTTGTAAGTACCCTGTACACTGTTAAATATCTTCCATACTCATTTCTAATTCCTCATTCTCCGGTTACTTTTCAATTATTTCGTGCTTTCTGTCCCTTATTTGTGTGAATAGGGTCTTAAATAGGTGCTGTGCATGTCCGGTAGGGAGTTACAGTAGACTACCCTAGAAAATGCTAAATATTTTCCATAGCTACTCACTTCTAATTCCTCATTCTTTCTTTCTCTCTGGTATATTGGTTCCTTTTCATTTATTTCAAGGTTTCTGTCCCTTATTTGTGTGAATAGGGTCTTAAACAGGTACTGTGCATGTCTGGTAGGGAGTTATTTAGGTGGTTTTCAGAATTAGGTTGGGTTAGGGTCCAAAAGTACCTGTCCAGGAGGCATTTTCCCAAGTCACGGACATGCCTTTGGCTCTATTACTTCAGACCTTGGAGGGATTACTGCATTTCCAAAGTGACAAAAAATTGATACATCACTACCACATTTAGCTTCAATGGCTTCTCTATTATTGTCACATATAAATTCCAACAGTATTTTCTAATACAAGAACCACTTTCAAACCTAGTTATATTCCATCCACAAAGTTTTAAACAATTAGTTTTGACTGGGTAACACCATTAGGGTAAATTTTTATGACCTTCAGTGTAGTATCAACACAGTTTGCCCCAGTAATGAACTATACAATTAAATAATATCTGAAATACATCGCTGAACAATAGGCAAAATTATGTTTCCTATGCTACCTGGAATATGGCCAAACAACTCCTTTATACAGACTGAGTCTAGTGTAAAAGTTCTTTTAAGTCATGACTTTTCACTGCCAGCATGCCTACTGATGGTTAACAATGATAAATACACTACAAAGCCATGGTTGGAAATCTTGGGTCTGACTTCTTGTAAGTAATTTAATGTCAAAGGTAAATGGAAAATGAAGTACAGTACTGTAATGATGTACACTAGCTCCAACGATATTGCATATGTAGGCTTTGATGATATTCAAAACTACTATTATACCAGTAGCTTATAATCAGAGGTTTGTACCAGTTCTTAGTAAACCACATCACCAGTATGTTCCAGGCAAAATATGGAAAGGTTTTTCTGCTTCCCCTGAACCAGATACATTAGTTTATCAAATCAATTGCAGAATTTTATAGTTGCATACAATAATTAATGCATAATTAGGAAAAAATCTCAACCTATTTTCAAGGAAAAGTATTCCAAAAGCTTGATAATTTGTCACCAGAGACAAAAACATATGTTACAATATCATCCTGTGATTGATAGTTTGCATTTTCAATTATTTTTTTTGTTGCATGATGGCCACTTTGTCTACTATGGTATTTACAATTTTAAAAAATAAACATTATTGTTACACATCACGGCATTAAGAGAATGTGTGAACTTATACGTATCACAATAATGCATAACGTCGGTTCAGCTTATCAATGACTGGTATCGTACTGGTTAAGTACAGTAAAACCTCGATATAACGGACTTCAGTAGACCGGAATTCGCTTTTATCGGACTCGAGGAGCTACCGGACTAAACCCCTATATATAGGAAAAAGTCCGATATAGCCAGAAAGCAGTCCGGACTGCCTGACAACTTCAGCTATGTTCACCACAATAAGTCAAGTAAAAGACATGTTTTTCAGTGCATAGTACAGTATTATTATACCATTTGATTAATGTAGTGAAGGTATAACACAGTACAATACTGCAATGGTGGTGAAAATTACCGATTCAATCCGGACTAATGTCTGATATATCGGAAAAAGTCCGGATTAGCAGGGGTAAGTCCGGATGTCGCTTTTATCGGAAAATCGCATATTTCGGACTGGCCTGTGCCCCAATTAGTCCGTTATAGTGAGGTCTTACTGTACTGTATAACAATACAACCCCTACTTATGATGCCCCAATGTGATTAATATTTTATCATCTAAACACTTCTGTGATAACAATAGTCAACAAAAAATGTCACTAGCATGACAGTAATGAAAGTAAGTTTACCATCTTTGGGTGGAATCATCAGTGTACTCCAACAGCCATCACCTGTAGTATCAACCTGTACTGCGCGAAGTGTGTACTGATAGTTGTAGGAGCATGTATACAATATATAAACAATAACCCCCACCCCCAACATGGAAAACATAGCTGAATTCAACGGGTAAGAAAAAAATGTACTCATGATGAGATCTACTTTAACTCCTGCCACACCAATTACTTGTAAGGTAGTTAAATGCCTCCCCCGAGTAAATGTTTTATAACCAATGTAAGTTGTGCCTCATATGAGGCTTGCCATGTGGTCCATGCCAACCTTAATTGTGCTGTGCCTCGTATGGGGTCAGCAGCTCAAAAACTGTTAAATGCAATTGAAAAAATGGGGGGAGAGGGAATACCAGGTCTATGGGCTGCCATATTAAAATCATAAGTGTTTCTGATGCTAAATACCGGCAAAGTCCTTTATTTCCAAACCATGACAAAGAACCAACAGATATAGCTCAGAAATGTTCACTTACCACCCCAAAAATAACCAGAAAAATATTATACTACCAGGAAGAACTGATTTGGTAAGGTGCTTCTGCTGTTTAAAGCATAATATGTTTTCCCATAACTTTATTTAACCTCACCGAACTAATCTGAACGATCCAGAGACAAATGAGTTTTAGGTCCAAATCGACCCACTGCCCTATGAAGGACCATCACTGCTGTCAACATATCTGACTTCATGCTCTTAAGTAACAAGTTATTTTTGCAGAATATGGGTGTCATGACTGGATTATAATCCAACCATGACATTAAATATAAATTCAATCTTTACAGAGGTAACATGAATACTTCATCAGAATCTGGGTGTCAAATGAACTGACTATTATAATGAACGATAATCCCTGTCACAAATCTTCATCATTTGTTAATGGGAGCTCTCCAGCAGTTTATAAATACCCTGTGTGCTAACCTGTATATCGGTGTCGAGGCAGGCGCTTGGTCGGGGAAGAAATGGAGGCAAGGCTGTCACTCCGCCTCGGCTCCCTCTTCTCCCAGCCAGCTACTGACGAAGAACACGAGGACGAAGGCGAGGGAGAAGGATGTCTGGTCTCCATCCTCCTTTTTCTTCTCGCTCGAAAGGCCATCAGAAGGACCAGGAGGATAAGAAAAAGGACAATAACGGATCGAACCCCCTACATCCTCACCATGGTTTAGGCAGACGCCATGACAGACACGAGGCTTCTGTTTACGTCGTCCGATTCCATGATCCCACCTTCCACAGGCTTCTTATTGCTTTCGTCCCTGACTTCGGCTTCAGAAGATCCATCTGAATCAAAATATTAAAAATAAACAAATAAATTACGATTAACTGAGGTGTCCTATTAAAAGTAAATAAAAAAGTGCCTCAGCTCCTTGATCGAGTTTGGCCAGGATTAAAAGGACCCGGGTCTACCCTCCCTTACTACTTTTCCTTAATTTCCTCTTCCCCATTCTTCCTTAATTATCTTTCTTTATATACTCGACATCATCTCCATTTCTACTACAGTACTTCTCGTTCCAACTGGGCACAGAGATCATAACTGCATCTACCAACCTTAACAGTCCTTACTTTTCCCTCTCTAATCAGCCGTGTCCTCTTTTCTCGCATAGGGGACGCATATTCCTCCCCTTTAAAAATGTTTTTTTTTTTTTTACCTCCCCTCTCCCTGCTTCTTATCCCGTCTGGATCCCTAACCCTTCCTACTGCTCATTCTTGTCTTTCATTTTGATTCTACATTTCCTTACCCTGCTTTCTATCTTTTTCCTTCCTGTTCAACCTTGTCACTCCTGTCTCCTTTACTACCGTCAGTTTCTTCGTCTCTCTATCTCTCCCCACCTTTTTTACTCCATTTTCGCTCCTTAAAAAAAAAAAAAAAAAAAGTTCTCAACGTATAAAACTATATTTTAAAAGTGGAACACGTACCCCGATACACAGATTGATTATTTTCAGTGACCAAAAATCATTACCGATTAACTTGCTGTATATTCAACAAAGTGCTTTTGCATTTGAGAGTGTCATAAATGCATAAGCAATTTGTTTTAAAAACGGCATAACAAAAGTGTTGGGCTTTATTATAATTACTTATCTATCAATTTATTAATTTCAGTGAAACGTGTGGTTTTTGCAGTGTTTTCTTCACTTTCTCTTTTATGAAAAACATTTATATACTGTATTTGCAGTACTATCACGTTCCCAAACCCAATCTTTTTGTCTATTCCTGCTTTCCTTTCGGTTACTTGTTTCTCCGCCCAACTCATCCTTCCAACTGAACTGTCAATCTCCATCCACATCCACTTCCTCCTTTTTCTCCTCGCTTTCCCTGACTGGCAAAATGTCTGATGGCAGTAGCGGCTACGGTGAAAGAAGTTTTAGCCTCCCTCTCTTCAAATAATTTTCTGTTGTCTTTCCGATCCTTGCAATTTTTACCATTTCGTCTATACTCTTATGTCTACAATGTGTGTCAATGTCTCTCTTCACTATGACAATATTTTTATCATTCCTACTCCTTTTCCTCATCCTTCTCCTCTGCCATTTTCTTCTCATTATTTTGCAATTTCACAATGTGCAAATTAGAATTGTTTGCTGTTTTACATTATTCTTTGCCTTCACGTCCATTTTCCTCCTTACATGTTCACCGTGAAGAAATGTATGCAAACTGACCAGAGGAGAAATAAAAATGGAATAAGTACATTTTCCTACACTTCTTTCCATCAGTCTTTAATTTCATTATATCTAGATCAATATACTTTTCTCTCCCTATTGCGGCATTCTTTAACTTCTTACCTCTCCCCCTCAAAAGTCACCCCCCTCCTCTCTCTGTTCAAATATTTTTCCCATTAGTCTTTCCTCTCACAATGTCCACATCACAATCCCCATCTTCCCAACCACATAATTCTTTCCTTTTTGCACCCTTTCTTTCTCTCCCCACACATTATTTTCTATCTTTCCTCCCCACATTTCTTCCTGATCCTGTTTTTCCTCTCAGTCTGCATCATAAATCTTTTCTGCCTTTATGCACGCGATTACACTATTCTTATTTCCCCTCCCCCCTTTCTAATCAATTTGTTTTCTCCTAAATTTTTCCTTCTCACCGTCTGTGGGCGTCTGGTGGACTTGCAGCATGAAAACATTATAGGGTGAGTAAAAAATAAGGAAAGATTGGGGAAAGTCTCTTTATGTGACGTCCATCTACTGCATATTCCACATATTTTTCCATACTTTTGACTCACTCTGTAGCTGTTGCGACAACCTCTTCATTCCGATGACGTGTTTTGTATTCCATTCTTGTTGTCTCCTGACGATTGTATTCACCAAAGGATAAACTTTTAGAACTGGCCGATGTAGATAGTCTTCGTCAACACCATCACTGACACACATCCTTCCGAAGGTGAATAATATCGTCTGGTGACTGCATAAAAAAAAAAAAATCGAAGTGAAGTGGTTAAGTGCTACGCGACCCAGGAAGTTTGTGAATAACATACGTTTATAACTTACTCAACCCCTTCAATCCGACGATGTATCTTATTTTTAATTCTTGTTGTTCCCAGATCATTTTATTAACGTCAGGACAAACTTTACAAACTGCATGAGTTTGCTACGGCCTTCACAAACCCCTTCACAGCTACAGATAGTTCCACACGTGAAGAAAATCACCAGACTGTTGCTAAGAATTAATGAGAAAATGTCACCAGACAGATCGTGTTAAATTTTACTCTTCACTGCGATCATTTCTGAAGAGTCAAATAAAAGTTTGGTGGCAGCAAGAATAAACAAGAAATCGATCCCGAGATGGAAGGATTAAAAGACTGTTTTAATCTTCCTCACTGCCGCAGGACTTCCTTGAATGAATTAAATCGTTTGGCAGTAGACGGCGAAAAAGAATGTCACCGTGGAGAATAGCTTTGATGTTCTGGACTGTCAATCTAGCCTCGGGCCCCTACACTCCGAAGGGAGAAACACACACACACACACTCTCTCTCCAGCCTTTCATCCGACAAGAGAATGTGAGGAACGATGGATCACACATCAAGATTATGTCTCGTCCTAAATCTTTTTCCTCCAACACCATCATTCACCTTCTCCTCCTCTTCCTAGTTTTCTATCCTTGTGTTTAGCTGATACAATACTTTTATTAGTTATAAACTTCCCTATAGCAAACAGCCACGAATGGACCAACAGGTTTGTTGCTGTTTGCTTTCCTTTATCCTCCTCCTCCTCTCGACCCTCCTTCAACTAGTCATTAACCTGGTAACTTTAACTGATCATTAAAAAAGGAGAAGGGCTCTTCCATCACGTCATCTTTCTTCTTCTCTCGTTTTTAGCTCCTTTCTCTTTCTGTGCCTTTCTTCTCTTGCTCTAATCGATCTTCACGATGGCAAGCATGCATACACCAGCAATGTATTTATCTCATCTTCCCCCCTCCCCCTTCTCTCACATCATCATCATCATCATTAGCCTTCTTTATCTGACATATCTTTCTAGTCTCTCTCTCTCTGTTTCTCTCTCGCCACGTCAGATCTATCATAATCATCATCATTTCCGAGAGCTCTCCCTTGCCAACCAACCACAAGATGAGTTGCCGTGCTCTGTTTTTATTTTTGCCGCCTGGTCAGCGAGTAATATTTCCTACCGTGTCTGTGTGTTTGTCGGTCCCTCTATTCGGGCTCCAGTGGGCTTTAACTTGGCCCACATATTCGTCCTTCTGTAGATTACCTCACGTACGTCAATGACAGAGTAAGACAACAGCACGATTCTACAGTATTTTCTTTCTCTATCACTTCTTCAAGACCAGCGTAATACTTTAATGTTAACCTATTGCTACAGGTCAGCATTAGGGATGGCAAAGTCTGAATAAAAGGGGACCAGAATGTCACTTACATAATATCCACAAATAAGAATATTTATGGAGGTGATGAAATTGCTGTAATACTGCAGGATACCTGTAACATAATACTGTATGATCTCCAGGTAACCTCATTAAAGGTAAACTTGTACGACCATTAATTAGCCGACTGATCTAGAAAGGAAAATCATTAGTACTCTCCTCAAGTCTTTTATCCCTCTATCCAAACCTTTTCTCACACAAGTGGATTAGAGCTCTGGTGTAAATGAATTTATCCCAGCTGGTAATCTTGTTAATCATCAGCAGAGCTCCTGATCATTTTGTGTTTCCTACGTCCTCCCTCCTCTTCCTTTGCTCTAGCCCCTCTCCCTTATATTGACTCCCTCTCCTACTATTCTCCCTTGTCCTCTCCTTTCTACCTCATTATAGATCACCAGGCCTCTTGCGACCTGCATCTCGTGTCCTCACTGCACTCTTGCCTACCTTCTTTTATCTAAACTACTATTCTTCCGCCACTAGTCTCTCCATTCCTTCTGCATATTTGATTTTCCCTCCGTTCTTTCCCTCTCTTCCCCTTCTTACTCTTCATTCATTTCTCCTTTTCTCCATTTTTCTTTATCCCCAGCCCTCCCCATTCCTTCCCTCTACTCTTGATATCTCTATTTCCTTGTATTTCCTGTTCTCTTCCGTCCATTCTTCTCCAATTTATCACTTCCTCCCGTCCTCTCTCTCTCTCTCTCTCACCGTCCAGCTGGTACAGGGAGTGGTTGGTGCCGACGCTGATAACTGTGAGGACGGAGGGTTCACTGGCGCCCTTCTCGTTCACCGCCGTGATGTGCAGCTCGTACCGACCACCCTCATCCAGACCATCCACCTGACAAACACAGAGAGGAGAGAGAAAGTGAAGTAAGAGAAAGAGGGAGTGGGGGGGGGAGTAGGGTATAGGGGGAGAATGGGGGAAGGAAAGGAGGGAGTGTGGGTAGTATCAGCCACTTCCCTCCTGTCCATCAGGCTGTGAGAAAAAGGAGAAAGAATCTCACAGAAAGGACAGAAGGTGAGAGAGAGAGAGAGAGAG
>JAGKTI010025559.1:0-13928 GCA_018397915.1 Birgus latro
TGAGAAAGAGATGAAGACTCACTATCAAGTCCTATTTTTACATCAATGTATCTATCTTCATATCTACATCTATCTGTGTATTTGTATATATTTTTCTATATCTGTGTATCTGTCTGTACCTACTCATTAACGAGGCCTTTTCCCACGACACACCTTCATTCTTTTCTCTCTCTCTCTCTCTCTTTCTCTAAACCCCCTCAAAGACCACAAAGCTAAAATAACACAAAGGAACATCATAGGCATTCCCGCTAAAAGAAAACAGAGAGAGAGAGAGAGAGAAAGAGAGCAGTAGAGATAGAAAAGAGGATCACAGGGTTGCAAATTGCCATAAAAGAGAGGCAGATCCAGAGAGAGACAGAGACAGAGAACTTCCAGCAGGGGGTTGGGTGAGGGGGGGGGGGAAGCAGAAGTCTCAAAGGAAGGAAAATTGGTTTGGGAGGGCAAATGTGGAGGTATTACTTGTATCCCTCTGAAGGTGGAGGGAGAGAGGGAGGGAAGGAAGTGGGGAAAAGAATTAGTAGAGGAGGAGGAGAAGGTTGAGGGGGTGGTGGAGTGAGATGTAGGAGGAGGAGAAGATGGAGAGGAAGGGAGGGGGAGATGGAAGGGAGGAAGAGAAGGAAGGCTGAGAGGAAGATGGAAGAGAATGGGTGAAGTTTAGTGGAAGAACTGAGAGAAAGATAGAGAGAGAGAGAAGAGAGAGGAACGTATAGAAGGAAAAAATACCGTATCTGTGGACAACGCCAGAATACACATACTAATGCTTTCTTCACATATATATACAGTATACAGTAAAGTCATCTGAAATGTGAACCCAGTGTACTGCAGGCTGAAGATGGCCTCCTGCAGTCCATCATCCATCTTTAGGGGGATAGGGAAGTAGAGGAAGTGAATAACCAGGCAGATGAGCCGGCCGGTTATATAAGTGCCACCACATGAAGGCGTCCCTCACCAGGTTGTAAGGAGAATTCAGTGGGCAAAATCAAATGGAAAATCTTAGAAGAAATAGTGAAGAAAAGAGGAAAAAAATGGCTAAAAGGAGAACGGGAGAATCGCGTGATAAACGTGAGGGGAAAGAGACAAGGCGTGAGACGGAAAAAGGTAACGCGAGAGGGGAGAAGGTGGATGGAGGGGAGAGAAACGAAGGAGGGGAGGAGAGTAGAGGTGAAGGAGAGAGGGGAGGAGAAAAATAAGAGACAGGGGGAGCCGAGAATAGGAGAGAGGGGAGGAAGGGAGAGCGGAAAGGCGGAAGAGAGTGAGGAGGGAGGAGGAGAGAAAGTACACGAGGGAGAGGGGAGGTATGGTACTGGAGGAGAGAGAGAGAGAGAGAGAGAGAGAGAGAAGGGGAGAGAAGAATGGCGGTGATTGAGTAATTAGGGAGTAAAGAAACCGCAGGAAAGAGAAGGGGAAGAGGAATAGAAGGTACGGAGGAAGTGATAGAATTGAGACAGAGAAAAGGGAGGCAAAGAAGAGGAATAGGAGTAGTGGAAGCGATAAATATAGAAAGGCGGGAGGAAAGCTAGAGAGAGAGAGAGAGCAGGGGTATAGGAAGTGGATGTAGGGTGACGGGGAAGAGGGGTAAAGAAAGGGGTGTGTAGGGAGAAAGGGAGATAGGAAAAAAGAAGTATAAAAAGAGGGAAGAGGAGTATATAGAGAGGGATATAGAGGAATGAGAGGCAGAGGGAGGGCATGTATGGGGATAGGCAGAGGAATGGGGAGGTAAGGCAGTGGGTGGACCATTTCACGCCTGACGCTGCGATGTGTGCTCTCAGCCGGGAAAAAGGGGGTCGGGGTGATGGGGCTGTGGTTGCGGTGGGTTCAGGAGGTTAGATTAGCTTACGGAAATACCCGGAGGTGTTTGTACACATCAAAAGGGTTATCACTGAAATACTAGACGTTGAAGAGGAGTTTACACATGGAGCAGTAGCGGCGTCCTCCCGGGAGCCAAACCGTTTCAAATTTCCCTGCACCTCGCCGTGGGAAGGACCCCTGATCGTAATACACTTAACGCGGAGCATCGTGTGAATAGCCTACCAAAAACAGTATAAAATTAATCCACCAAAACCAAGAAATTTCCAGCCTTAATAGGAGAAAAGTACGAAACATGAAACTACCATAAAAGAGCAATAATTATAAAGAAAATCTCAAAATTTTCAGAAAGAGAGAGAGAGAGAGAGAAAGTGCTTTGGGTATTTGAAGGTGTTGTGAGCGAGGTATTGTTTGTGCAGTGGGGATGGTAGTGTGCAGGGGTGTAGGTGCTGGGATTAACCATTGTCTTCGTGTACGTGTTATTGATAGCGCGAATGGATCAAGGTTGTGTGTGTATGTGTGTGTGTGTGTGTGTGTGTGTGTGTGTGTGTGTGTGTGTGAGGAGAGAGAGAGAGAGAATAAAGCGGCGGTTCGTGAACTTGTATATATTACACACACACACACACACACACACGCACACACACACACGCACACACACAAATACAAAATGCGAAGGAAAAGAGAGAAGACAGAGGCAAGAGTAACAAGAAAACCCCAACTTACACAGCATATAAGACCTGCTGAGGGACAGACGATGCCTTGGGAGGACACTGGGGATAAAATACAATCCAGCAGCTACTTGAAGGATATCGTTATGGGGGAGCGAGAATGCAAGGTAGGAGGGGGATCTCACTATCCACTCAACTTCAGGTGACTCTACAGTGAATGACAAGCTAAATAGTTTCTTGGAGCTCAGGAAACCGTTCGCAGCGTAAGGAGGTATTTATATTATTAAACAAACGCCTGGTAACCTCATGGGGAAAGGGTATTCAAAAGAGAGGGGTTTATGTTTCAGAAATGTGTGGAACTTAATATTCATGCTATGTAACTCAGGGATGTGCAACTGGTCACCCTTGTTTTGAATATCGGGGAGAAGTATTCCAGCCCCGAACTTCTACGCTCCTTATGGGGCAGTAATAGACTGGATGGCACATGGGTAAAGATAGAAAATAAAGCATGAGAAACGACGTCATATTTTAGGGGTGAACGCTCCAAAGTGTAAAGATCAAGGGTAAAGTATAAGAAAAAAAAAGTTCATACTGTTGAGGTGAACACTCCAGCAAGTATAGATCGAGGATAAACTTAAAAAAATTTCGTGATGTTGTAAGGGTGAACACTCCAACAAGTGGGATAGCGAGCGAATAAAACACCAGCTCAAAATAACAGCAGGGGCAGGAGAAACTCGATATCGGTACATCAAACACTGAACCCTCCCCACCGGCTCAACAGTAACTCCAGATACAGACATCAAAGAGTCAACACAGCACACCACATGCACACCATCACCCCACACCCCTCACTACCACACGGCCACTCATGTTAGCACCCCACACGCAGCACACTTCCCTACCACCCACCTACTCCCCACTACCACACCACCACATTTCCCTGCCACCACACATGCCAACATCCCACCCACACCACACCGCATTGCCCTACCACCACACATGGTAACACCCACCCACACCCCACCGCATTGCCCTACCACCACACATGCTAACACCCACCCCACCCCACCCCACGCCACCTCCCATTCTCTGCCACCACACCACCACACCTCCCTGTTAGACCCGACCACATCCCCTGTTGCATCCCACTCCTTATCACCACACATGCCACAACACCACGCACACTACCGCCACACAAACCCGTCCCTCATATCATCTCACTAAATCGCTAAAAAAATAAAAATCCCAAACTCCACCACTATTATACAGTATACCCCTTGTTCTTTCACCACCACCACCACCACACACCACCAGCAAACCTCCCCTACCGCCACCACCTCCAAAGCCCCTCTGCCACCACCGCACCGACGACTCCACCCCACGCCAGCACCACATCACCACCACCAGCACACCACACCACTCCCACCACCACACCACCACCACTACTACCATCACATCAACCCCATCACCATCGCCAACACCACCACCACCACAACCACCACACCGTCACTCCATGCCCCTACCACTACCACCACACCGTCACTCCATGCCCCTACCACTACCACACCACCTGCCACATCAAACTGCATTCGCCCTCTTCACTCCCAGCCACACCACCAGTCACCCCAGATATACAACAGCGAGTGTACAAAAAAAAAGAGAAAAAAACGCGGATTATTTACGAAACAATGTGACAACACGGACGAAGAATGCATGTTGATCGCGTATTTTTGTACTGTGTGCTTAAGATGTTACAAAAGCCATCGTATAAACCTCGCTCAGTATTTTTTTTTCCCCGTACCCTATGTCACCCCTTTGGCGCTAACACCCACCGTCTGTGGTATTAGTAAGAGTGATATTACGTGGTGGGTCTTGACTGTTTTAGCAAAATTCAAGTCTTTAAACTGTTCTCTGCCCCGGGCGGGAATCGAATTCCTATTCATTAGGGCAGCAGACCACCTCTCTACCGACTCAGCCAGCACTTTACCCCTCTGTAACCCATCTACTTTGAAATGTCCTGGAAGCTGAGTAAATCGTCTGAGAGTAGCGAGAATACAGTAAAAGTAAATAAAAAATTACCCCACTGAAAAGCTTTAAGGAGAGACCACTCGTAGCGAAGGTTTAACCCTATCAGGTTTTTGGGCCGGGCAGATTATTGTCTGTGCTAGAGTCAGCCACTCTCATGCTGACCCACATCTTCGCGGCGCGATATTTTTCTTCGTTCGCTCTGTGTAAATACACTTTTCATGATAGAATGTTGGTTTTGGTGTCATTTTAAAGTTGAATAGTTGTACTTCATCGTAGTATGTTCAAAAAACGAGAACAGAAAAAATAGAAAGTCAAAATGAGAGTTAGGCGAAAACCACAAATTTTATACATTGCCGTAGAAAAATATTCGGCAAAAAAAAAAAAAAATGATAAAGATATATAAATCTGGTTTAAACCATACAAAACTACAATAAATTACCTTTACAATGATAATAGATTATGGCTATTCCCGTATTTTATTGTATGGTAAAGCGAAAGGGAAATGATGCACAATTTTTATTTAGTCTCTGTAGCATATTCGTTTCGCGATCTTTTTCTTTGATCGTTCAGTGTAAATACACTTTTTATGATAGGATGCTGGTTGTGGTGTTATTTTGAAGCTGAATAGTTGTACTTTATCACTGTATGTTAAAAAGGAAAACAAAGAAAAAAGTCAAAATGACGAATTGAAGTTGGGCGAAAACCAGAAATTTTATACCTTACAGAAGAAAAATATTCGACAAAAAAAAACTAATAAAGATATAAAAATCTGGTTTAAACCACGCAAAACTACAATAAATTACCTTTACAATGATAATAGATTATGGTTATTTCTGAATTTTTTTGTGCAGTAAAGCGAAAAGAAAAATATGCAAAAATTTTTATGAGTCTCGGCCGCAGATTCGTTTTGCGATCTTTTTCTTTGATCGGTCAGTGTAAGTACACTTTTTATGATAGGATGCTGGTCATGGTGATATTTTGAAGCTGAATAGTTGTGCTTTATCGCAGTCTGTAAAAAAAAAAAAAAAAAAAAAGATCAGAATGACGAGTTGAAATTAGGTGAAAACCAAAACCTTTATACATTGCAATTGAACAGATTAGGGGAAAAAAATAGTAAAGATATATAAATCTTGTTTAAACCATGCAAAACTACAAAACTACTGCCCGCCACGCACAGAGCAAGCATTCAGTGACATCATCCCCGAGTCTCTTTATGACATAGGTGCGATTTACGGTGAATATTTTACAAAAGTATCTTAAAATGATGCATAAATGCGTCATTGGAATCCCTGAAGTTGGATTTGCAGTGACGCGAAAATGTGTCATCGGAATCTCAAAGGGCTAATTATTTCCAAGCTATAAATTTTCCAAAGCTAACTGGCCCTCCTCTTGTCCCCTGAATAAAGACCCTGGATTCAACGGATCTATATTTTCCCTGCCATCAAATTTCATGGCTGCGTGTGCCACCGCCCATGAAACGAGACTAGGGCAAATTCAGCTCAGAGTCGGTAGTCAAATACCACATGTTGAAATAAATCGTAAATCTAGGTCGCTTTGCCATTTGTGTAGCCTTGACCACCTCCCCCATTTTCCCCAACTCTTCGTTGATTCTGTCTTGCAATTTTAAAAAGTACAATGCCCCTTCAGCAGTGAACGAATGAATACCAGACACGTTTAGCAACACACTTTTATCTGGTATCACTGAAGATCATACGCTTTCGTTAGCCAGTGCAATTTTTCAGAATGCGCACCTCACAGTATACCTGTCCTCACAAAATCACTTAAACTATACGCATTTTATGAGAAACCTGACATTACCCAGACGTATACGCTTCAGCAAGTATTTAGTGTTCAAAAGACAGTTAAAAATTAGGTAGACATTATTAGTGTACCATGGGCAACGCCTCCATGGCATAACGCTGAATGAACCGTTTCCGCAACACTTGAGAAATGTGTGTGTGTGTGAGAGAGAGAGGAAAGGAAGGAAGCATGGTAAAGGGTTATGGAAAGTGGAAAATGATGAAAGGTAGACATTGATGCCGCTGAGCCGTCCCAACAACACACGAGAACTGGGTCACGCAACCCATGGACCATTCGCTTTAATCACCAGGCATCCGTGAAGCTTACTAGTGCCAATGTTATTATTCAGAAAAGATAATACAACAATTGCGCCGCCATTACGGGTCCAACGGTACCCTTGAGTGCACTGTGGCTGTGATTTTTAGCTGCGTCTTTATTTATGGTATTGCCTGACTTGGTGCTGGAGGGGGTGGGGTGCCTTCACGTGGTGGCACTGATATGACTGGGCGGTGGAGCTGCCTGGTTATATAAACGTCCCCCCAGGCCCTCCCTATCCCCTGAAAGGAGGATGGTGGACTGCAGAATGACAGTTTTAGCCTGCAATCCACCGAGTTCACGTTCAGATGAGCCTGGGATACTATTACTGCTACTACTACTACTACTGCTGCTTCCCAAACCTTCACGTGGAAAATGGAAAACTTAGTAAGAAAAAGACAGGAAGGAGAAGGAAGGGAAGGAGAGGGAAGGAAAGAAGTATGGGGAGGAAAGGGCAAAGAGACACAAGGAAAGGTAGAAAGGGAGAAGAAAATGAAGGGGGGGAAGAAAGAGGTGTGGATGGGGAAAGGGAAAAGAGAAACAATGAGAGGGAGAAAAGAAGGGAGGAAAGAGAAGGAAGACAAGAAGTATGGAAGTAAAGGGATCGTGTGACTGAAGTGAGGCGTGGTGAACATACTAGCCTTGAGATTAAGCAATATTTATTTATTTATTTATTCAGCCTCCTTTCTCAGTAACTTCCTCTCTCCCTCCCTTACCACACCCTATCCTTCATCCTTTTCTCTACATTCTTCCCTTTCCGTGCGTATTCTCTCTTCTTTTCGTCTCCCCATCCCTATTCTCCCTTTTCTCCGTCACTCTGTCCCTTCCCCTCTTTCCATCACCCTGTCTCCTCTTCCGTCTCCCTCACCCTGTCTCTCCTCATCTCTTTCTCCCACTCCATAGCTCTCACCCCCTCTCTCCTTCTCCCCATTCCTTCCTCTTTGTAATTCACCAAGTCCCTCCCTCTCTGCCTTACCCTAGTCTCTCTCTCTCTCTCTCTCTCTCTCTCTCTCTCTCTCTCTCTCTCTGCCATCAGTCAGGGAAATGGATGTAAGGTACCTGCTCTCATAATCTGCCGTCCCTGTCACCCTCTGGCAGGACTGTCTTCATTAGTGGGGGAGGGGAGGCAGGGGAGGGCATGAAAGGGGAAGGAGGAGGAGGAGGAGGAAAGATGAGAAGGAGCGAGTGAGAGAAGTGACAGGAAAGGACATGGAGAGGAGGAGGAGGAGGACATCGAGAGAAAAGGGGAAGGAAAGGAAAGGATGGAGAGACGAAGAGGAGTAGGAAGGCGAAGAGACAGAGAGGGAAGGGAGAGGAGGGAAGGACGATATCGGACTGGATGGAGGAGGGGAAGGGGCGGGTGCAGGACAAAGGACTCCTAGGGATAGAGAAAATTTATTGAGGACGAGTTTATTAGGAGAGGAAGGAGGGATGAGGATGTCGAGGGGGAGAGAGGGAAGGCGTGGGGAGAACGGGGAAGGGGGAAAGGAGGGAGGGGAGAACAGAGAAGGAGAGAGAAGAAGGAATGAGGAGTATTGGGAGTGGAGTGAGAGGGAGATAGAAAGGGAGGGAGGAGAAAAGAGAGAGAATAGGAAGGGATGGAGGAAGAAAGGAGGTGAGATGGGGAGGAAGAGGAAGAGGGAAAGGGAGAGAAGAGAGGGGAGGGAGGGATAAAAATCGGGATTGCGGAGGTGGGAAGGCGAGGAAGGAGAGGTAATCAGGAGTGCAAGAGAGAAACATGATTTACCAAAGATATACTGAACGTCTCCTCTCATTGACATCTTACTTCGTTCTTGCTAATTTCGGAGGCTCGTATACAGAATAAGATGAAGAGGATGGGAAGTGAAGCAACGGGGATGGAAAGGAAAGCAACGGGGATGGAAAAGGAAGCGAGGGGGATGGGAAGAAGAACATATTGAGCTGTGCGTGGAAAGGGCCGGGATGGGAAGGAACCCATGAAGAGACGTGGAGGAAGGAAAGGGATGGGATAGGTAGAGGTGAGAAAAGACACAGGAAGAGCTAGAAAAGGGAAAGTAGGAAAAGGGAAGAAAAGAAAAGGATAGAGAAGGGGAAAAGGAGGGAAGAGAAGAGAAAAATAGGAAAGAATAGATAAGGGATGGTATGGGATGGGATGGGTAGGAATGAGAAGGGACACACGAAGAGCTGCAAAAGGGAAGGGAAGGGAAGGGAGGGGTGGGGTGGGGTGAGTTTGGGTGGGGATGGGGAGGGAAAGGAAGGGGATAGAATGGGATGGGGAGTTGACAGCGTATATGGGAGGGCTTGTGTGGGCTGAAGGTGGAGGTGAATGAAAGTGAACATGGATATGGAGCGATGTGTGTGTGTGTGTGTGTGTGTGTGTGTGTGTGTAAGGGAAATACAGGTATGTGTGTGTAAGCGGAAGTGTAGGCATGTGTGTGGGTGTGTTTACGTGGATGGAGAGAGAGAGAGAGAGGCAGCGTATATGAGAAGGCGACAGCAGAGGTGGGATAGAGAAGACAGGTGGGGGTCGGATAATAAAGACGGACAGGAACCACCAAAAGGACTTTACATATCCAGCGGGGGGGGGGGGGGATAGTGGTCAGGGAAGGTCTTAATCACCCACACGGACAGGGAATAGACAGGTAGGGGAGAGAGAGACAGGGGAAGGGTGATAAAGACAGCAGAGAAAGACAGGGACAGAGAAAGAGAAATGACACTCGACAGGAACAGGGAAAGGACTATCAATTTTATTCTAACTTGGCCTAAAATTGTCATCTCGTCATCGTGAGTACCGAGATTTAAGGAATGGTTCGTAGCACTAAAATATGTGCTAGTCACACAGAAGTGCTATGGGAAGGACACAGCGCTGTAGTGTTGTCTTGGCGTGCCACTGAACTTTGTGAAATAATCCGGAAAAGGACGAAAATGGATGGAAGAAATGGATGGATAGGAAAAGGAGTGACTAGACAGGGATAGGGGCACAGGATAGAATATGGGCAGGCTGGGCTAGACAGACAGCGACATGGAGACAGAGACAGGACAAGTAAAGGTCATGCTAGGCTAAACGGACGGAGACTAAAACAAGGTGACGAGGCAAGGCTGGGGTAGAGAGAGAGATAGTGGTTAGATTAGGCAGAGTTTTGTTAGAGGAAGACAAGGAATAACAAAAAAGGACAAAGGCTGAGGCAGAGACAAGAAATGGGATAAATATGGACGAGAGAGACAGAGATAAGGGTTAGAGACAGACGGAGTAAGGCTAGACAGAGAAAGAAAGGGAGAGGGAGAGGACAGAGATAGTAGGAAACTAGGCTAGAGAGACAGAAAAATGGGAAAGGGACAGGACAGGAATAGGACGAAACTAGGCAAGAGAGACAGAGACAAGAGGTAGAGACAGACGGGAACAAAGGCGAGACAGAGAACGGCAGGGAGAGGGACGGCTAGGGTGGGACAGAGAGGGCAGCGGAGGACCTTGAAGATGGGCTGGTCAGGTGACGTATGAGTGGTGTCGTCAGGCGAGTCTAAGCTCTCCATCACCTCCCCTCACCCCTCTTTCCACCCCTTTCCTCTCCTTCTCTCATCCCATCCTATTCCCCTCACCCCTCCCTTCTCATCCCTCACACCTCTACTAACTCTCCTGTCATCCCCCATCCTTCATCCCTCCCCCTTCCTTTGTCTTTCCTCTCCCCTTACCTCACTCCTCTCATCCCCATCATCTGTCCCCTCACCTCTCTTCTCTCACCCATCACTCCTCTCCTCACCCCTCCCCTCCCATCCCTCTCACTCTCACCCACCTCCTCACCTCTACTGACATCACCACGGGCCCTCCTCACCCCCTTCAACATACACCCACACACACCCACTTCCTTTCACACATTTCCTCCCATATTCATTTTTGTAACATAATATTCAGGTTCATTATATTCACATTTGACATTTGGTCAGAATTTTTTGGATATTAGGAAAGCTTTTATGTTTTTTGAAAACATTATAAACAGAATGAAAAGCAATATCGCCATTTGCGCAGGTGTGTGTACCCCTGCCATGTTGGATTTTTAAAATGGCCACCCTTCTCTAGAGAACCCTGCCTCTTCCTACCTTACCCTGCCTCTTCCTTCCCTACCCTGCCTCTTCCTACCCTACCCTGATTCTCCCTACCATATTTTGCATCTTCCTTCCCTACCCTGCCTCTCCCTACTCTACTCTGCATCTCCCTAGACTACCTTACCACTCCCTACCCTACCCTGCCTCTCCCTTTCCTACCCAACGTGCATCTCCCTACCCCGCCCAGCCTCTCCCGACCCTATTGTGCTTCTCCTACATTTACCTGCGTCTCCCTGCATTACCTTGCCTCTCCCTCCTACCCTGTTGTTCCTCTCCCTGTCCTGCCTAGCCTCTCACTACCTTAACATGTCGCACCCTACCTTACTACACCAACCCCATAGAGAGAGAGATTTTATTTTGATTCAGTGTTACTTTCATATTTAAAAAAGTGACTGTAGATGTATATATGTTTATTACAATGAATTAGTTTAAAAATAGTGATTATATATTTGTTTATTACACTGAATTCATAGAAAAGCCGTAACATGCAAAGAATATTAACAAATGGATTGATTGTATTAGCTGTGAAAAGCCCGCTCGATTTTAACATTGTTTTGGATAGCTCAGGACGAACGTTTCGTCACTGTAATTCTGTGTTACACCAGATCAGGTAAAAGTAATTATAATCCGATTAAAGTACAAAGTTCAATAACAAAGCGTAATTTGGAGGACATTATTAATAAAATAGTTCATAGGTCACGGGGACGAAGTCAAGTAAACAAGCCTTCTGCTGCGCCCGCACGTACCTTTAAAGATGGCGGGGGCGGAAATGGGGATTTAATATGAGTATCAATATTATAATGCATCGGTGGTAAGTGACTGTAATTTTTTTTCTATAAGATCTTTTACTTGAAACCCCCCAGATGATGGTGATCCAGTAGGATCCCGGCTTATTATAAGTTTTCACCCTGAACCAGCACTGAGTTAAAGGGCTTCACTTCGTCAACATTCCTGCAGGATTTTCGATCATTTGTTGGCCATTATTTAACACTGAATTGTCTTCATTAACCCCATAATTACTACGCAGTTATCGTCTAGAGAGATAATGTAATAATTGAAGTGTAAATGGAATTTATTGATGACGATCTATGATGAGCCTAACTTGTGAAAACCTACACCATGCTTGTCATTTTTTCATGTTTTTAGTTTTCATTTCTTCACGGTTAGGTTCGGATTAATTTTGTAATAACGATAAGTAAGGCTTTACATTTTTTTCAGGTAGGAGTTATCAACCAAACTAAAAGTCATATATGGTATCAATGTTACACAACTATTTTCAAAGGTTAGGCTTGGTTTGATTTGTGTAAAACCCATGTTTAAGATTGAATAGATGGTTTTATATTGTAGGTATTTATTTAGTTTAGGAATAATTTATCTAGCTATGAATTTGCATAACCAAACTGTGAAAGCCGTATGCAATTTTTTTTTGTTTTCTTTTGTAGGAGCTAATGAGCCCAAGGAACTGACAAGAGGTCAAGCTGGCAGGATGAATTTTTTGTGGAGGAGTGTAAGACCAGAGTTTGGCACCCTTTCTTAAAGATGAACGTCATTTAACTCTGTTGAATAGGTGAGTGTGAAACTGCGTGTCAGTAACTCTGTCAGGTAGGTAAGTGTGAAGCTATGTGTGTGTTTAACTCTGATGGATAGGTGAGTGTGAAGCTACATGTGTGTTTAACTCTGTCGGATAGGTGATTGTGAAGCTGCGTGTGTCTTTAACTCTGTTGGATAGGTGAGTGTGAAGCTGCATGTGTGTTTAACAATATTGGCTAGGTGAGTGTGAAGCTGTGTGTGTGTTTAACTCTGTCAGACAGATGATTGTGAAGCTGTGTGTTTGTGTATGAAGCTGCGTGTGTGTTTAACTCTGTCGGATAGGTGAGTGTGAAGCTACATATGTGTGTACTTTGTCGGATAGGTGAGTGTGAAGCCATGTGTGTGTTTAACTTTGTTGGATAGGTGTGTGTGTGAAGCTACTTGTGTGTGTAACACTGTGTCGAATAGGTGTGCGTGAAGCTACATGTGTGTGTTGAACTCTCAGATTGATGAGTGAGAAGCTACATGTTCGTTTAACCGTGTCAGGTAGGTGAGTGTGAAGCTGCATGCAGAATGTACCCCCCCCCTCCCATCAGGTGCATCCAGGATTCTTGGGCTTTAGTGGTGAGTGAATGGGAGTGTGGTTGACTCAGTTGGACAAACTTTTGTTAATAGCTATCCTTTTCTTTGGCTCTGTGGACCCTACCTCCCCACCTTGGAATGAGAAAGGATGTCTGGGTGGTGGTGATGATTTTCTCTCTCAGAGGTTAGTCCCAAAGTATTGTATGTGGCTTTCTGTAAATATGGCTATGGACTTTTTATGGAACCACTACAAGTACAGATTTACCTGAAGTTGAGTAGTTCCTTCCAGCATTAGCAAATTACAGTGAATTTGCAGGAGAGCTCACATGCATAAAATTTATAATAGTTTTTTTTTTCTCATTAATCTGTTACATAATGATCATTGTAATAGCTTCAGAAAATTGTGGAAATGTGTAATTTTGAAGACGTCAGCCATAAAACCATCTGTTTTATGTGCAAACCGTGGCAGGCAGCCACCCACCATGTCAGACTTTAAGGTTGACTAGACTTCAAAGCCATCCATCCATCATCTAATCCTGTGTTGCCCCATGAGGAGCATAGGAGTCTGGGGCTAAGCAAGTTGGTCCTGACATTTGAGATAGAGTGACCAGCTTCACTCATCCCTGAGTTACATTATGTGAACTGTAAACCCCAACCATCCCTTGGATATAAACCTACACTGGCTCAGTCTGATTGAAGTGCCTTAATTACCCACTAAACCACCATGCGCCATAATGTGGTTATATGGTTACCACCCAGTGTAGTAACTTGTTTCCTGGTGTACAGAAAACCAAAGCCATCTGTCAGTATCATTGGACCCTACTAACCTAACCTAACACAACTTAACATAATTTAGCCAAGCCCAAATTAATTTAAATTAACCTGACTGATATGAAATATTTGGGGACGAGTGACTTTTGTGTCTAAATCAACCCATTGCCCTCTGTTAGATGTCACTGTTGACATCAGCAAACCTAATTTCATGCTCTTGAGTAACATATTTTCACAGAATTTGGGTGTCATGAATTAATTATACAATTTTTATTAGCATAATTGATTTTTCCACAGAATTTGGGTGTCATAAATGAATTTTCAGTCTTGAAAGATAATCCTTATTCT
>JAGKTI010025560.1:0-13928 GCA_018397915.1 Birgus latro
AATCATAACTTCTAGAACTCTCTCCATTACTTTCATTATCTGATCTAGGAGCTTTATACCTCTGTAATTTCCCCTTTCCAGGGCATCACCCTTTCCTTTGTACATATTTACAATTACACTCTTCAGCCAATCATCTGGGACAACACACTCATATATAATCATATTTACCAGGTCAGTGACTAACCTCACCCCAGTATCTCCTGAGGCCTTCAACATTTCGGTAGTCAACTCAGATACACCTACCGCCTTCCCCACCCGCATCCTGCCTATTGCCTCACTCACAGTAGCAGCGTCAATCAAAGGCCAAGGGCCAAACATTGGATCAGCTGGCTCCAAACCTTCTCTATCCCAATCAAACTCCTCATTCAACAACCGACTATAATGCTCTCTCCATGCATCTTTAATATCCTCACTGTTCACCACTACCCTTCCATCATCATTCTTCACACAGTACTCACCTACAATGTCCTGATTATCCCTCTTCATCTGATTTGCCACCCTAAAAATCATATTTTTCCTTTCTAAACGATTTAGATTATCAAGTAAAAGTCTCTGTGACTCAGACTTCGCCCTGTATACTTCTCTTCTAGCCCTGCACTTGGCAGCCAAGTACTCCTCCCTGTTACCACCATTCTTCCATTCACATAAATAATTGGCACAAAGCATGAATTAATCGAATTTTAACCCAAAAATGATGAATTTGAGGTGAGTAAGGCAGGGGTGTTCACGAGTTGGCAGCTTAGTGTAAGAAGTATCGGATGTGGCTATCTCTATGAAAATCATCATTTCTCATATCTTGTGCACTAAAATATGGGATACAAAGCATCAAATAAATAAATTGTTACCAGAAAAAGAGTTAGGTATGGCAAAGGTGTTCACTGTTCACCAACAGCACCGGTCATTCTTGACCCTAACCTAACCTAACCTAAATCAGAAAACCACCTACCTACCTCCCTACCGGACATGCATAGCACTTAATTAAGACCCCATTCACATAAATAATTGGCACAGAGCATGAATTAATCAAATTTTAACCCAAAAATGATGATTCTGAGGTGAGTAAGGCAGGGGTGTTCGCCAGCTGACTACATAATGAACATAAGGAAGAGACATGATTATTACTGAGAAAATCACTTTTTCACAGCCTATGCACTCAAATATGGGACACAAAGCATGAAGTAAATAAAATGTAACCAGAAAAATTATGATTTAGAGGTGTGCGGGGCAAAAATGTTCACCAGTTGACTAGATAGTGAACGCATGTAAGAGACATGGTAATCACTGAGAAAATCACCTCTTTCACAGCCTGTGCACTCAAATATGGGGAACAAAGCATGAAGTAAATAAAATGTAACCAGAGAATGAGGATTTAGAAGTCTATCTATCTATCTATTGCCAGACGCCTCAATCCCGCACGGGGTGGCCACAAACAAATCGCCTCCGTGTCACTCTGTCCCCTGCCATTTCACTACCATGCTCCCAATTCACACCCCCCTCTCTCATATACCTCTCCACTCCATCCCTCCATCTCATCCTCGGCCTCCTCCTCCCTCTCCCCCTCCCTCTCTCATATACCTCTCCACTCCATCCCTCCATCTCATCCTCGGCCTCCCCCTCCCTCTCACCCCCTCCACCTCACTCACATACACTCTCCTCGTCAGTCTTTCACTCTCCACATGCCCAAACCACCTTAACATGTTTCTCCTAACGCTTCCCATCACGTCCTCAACCACACCACAACGCTCCTTCACTTCCTCATTTGTTAGTCTGTCTCTCCATGTGACTCCATATGCTCCTCTCAAAAGCAGTTGACAATGTTTACTTACAGTCCATGATTGTTGTTTACCCCCATCTCTAAGGTTTTTACAGTGGTCATAATTGCTCTTGAAGCATGTCCAGTAATCCAGTGTTTAACTACACCTAATCCTTAGCACTGTGAGTTTTGATTATTTAAACAAGAAAGAAAATACCGCAAACGATAGGACAGCTGTCCACTGTTCACGGGAGTTGAAACAGAAGTAGTAGGAGGGAGACTGGGCGGGAAGGGACCTAGTTGGCACGTGCGGGAAATTCAAACTGGCAGGATCAGAAAAAATAGGATTTTTTCAAATTTGGGGGCATTTTGGGGTTTGGACAGCCTATGATGTCTGAATAGTGATGTATCCGGATAGTGGACGTCTGGATAGTAGAGAGATTACAGAAAGCTCGATTATCCAGGCTCGGATTATCCAGCCTTCGGATTAATCGGGCCGTGACTGAATGATTAATTGGTACGATAATTCATAAAATTAACCGTACAATAGGTCCAGTTTAAACAGAAAGCACTGCGGTTGCTAGCGAGCGAGCTACGAGTAAACGAGCGTGAGTCTACCCCCCACCCACACCTCTCGCTCACGACTGCCTTGTTTGACTCGGTCACTCACGTATGCGACATTCACCATGGCTAGTTCACCTGTTACCTCTGCTGATTTACCAGTATGGCCGTGGTTTATTTTTATATTTGTGATGTTGGCGATGCCCTTCATCATTATATCCATGGCTACACCACCAACAAAGAGGAAAAGAACCGTCTTGACGCTGCAACAGAAGCTGGAAATGATTAAAAAACTTGAATCTGGTTGGAGTATTAGGTGCTGCTCAGAGTTCTACGGAATAGGCAAGCAAACTGTGTCTGACATTTGAAAATCCAAGGCAAAACTAATGGAATTCTCTGGTAAGATAGCCACTGACTGTAAAGTTAGTGGGTCGTCGGGTGCCAGAAAAACCATGAAAATTGAAGTGGATGATCGTCTAGAAGATGCAGTGTATAAGTGGTTTGTTCAGCAACGGAGTGTCGGCGTTATGGTACGGGGTGCGGAGATTAAGTCTGCTGCAGAGAAGCTAGCTAACCATATCGGCATTCAGGATTTCAAGGCATCTGATGGTTGGCTTTCTCGTTTCAAAGCAAGGCATGCTATGGTAAACCGACGTGTGTTTGGCGAGTCTCTGGATGCAGATACATCACAAATTCAGCTGTTTCGGGAGAAATTGCTGAAGCTTATACAAGACGAAGGTCTTCTTCTCTCCCAGGTATATAACGCTGATGAGACTGGTTTATTCTACCAGTCATTGCCCCTGAACACACTTGCACAGCGCCATGAAGAGTCTGTTCCTGGACGCAAAATTTCCAAAGATCGTGTGTCTGTGTTGTGCTCTGCAAGTGCTGATGGTCTGCACCGGTTGAAGCCGCTCGTGGTTGGCAAGGCTCGTCGCCCACGCTGTCTCCGCACCTGTATGGATAAATTACCTGTTTTGTACGACTTCTCCAAGAAAGGCTGGTTCAATGTGGCGATTTTTAAGAAGTGGTTCTTTAATAATTTCAGCCCTGAGGTGCGAAGATTTCAACAGGAAGTGCTGAATATTGCACCAGCTCGTGTACGAGCAATTCTCCTGCTTGATAACGCCCCTGCTCATCCTGGCGTTTCTGAACTCGTGAGTGATGATGGACAAATCAGGTGCATCATGCTGCCTCCTAACACAACATCAGCTATCCAGTCTATGGATCAAGGCATCATATGTGCAGCCAAGCGACTCTACCGACGACGATTCCTTGAAGAGGTAAGTTTTAATTCATCGTATGTGTCATTAACTCCTTCAGTACAAGAAAAGCCTTTCTTTTGGTAAACATACGTTTTATCAGAGGCAGTAAAATCACCATACCAAATCAATTTTTCCAGTCTGTACTTTGTGATTTTTTTCTGAGGCGGTAAAATGTTTCATGCTAAATATGTTTCCCCGTCAACTCGTTTGACTCAGCCTAATGGTGGAAGTGACTGCCACCTAGTGTTTTACAACAGCTAACCAAACCTAGCTTAACTGTACCTAATAATTTACCCAAACCTAACCTAGCATCCAGATGAGAAACGAAAATCACCTTTGAGTACGTTTAGTAAGATAGACAATTGTAGGTATGTGCACGTGATGATAAAAACGGTAAATGTGTTCCTTATTGCAGTTTCCTATTTTGGGTGTATTTTTTCTTTTCTAACATTTGATAGTTTTTTAGTTCATTTGAGTGTTTTGAGGTCTCATTTGTTGTGCAAATGAAAAACCATAATATGACTGACAATAATCTGATCAGAAATATTAGTAATGGTAGAAGGTACTGGCCAAATCTAAGTTTAACTAAACCTAACCTAACCTAACCTAGCTTGACTATGCCTAATAATTTAATCTACCCTAACTTACTAACATAACCCAGCATCCAGTTGGAAAACGAAATACACCTTTCAGTATGTTGGGCAAGATTCGGTAATATTAATTTGCACACAAAAAACACATACAGGCATAATCCACTGAGTATGGTAAAACTGCCTGCTAAAGAAACAGCAATAAAGAAAATAAATTCCAAAAACAGGATTTTTTTTTTTCTGCAGGAAAGTAACTTACGCCCCTGAAACATCAGAAAAATACAGAAAATAATCTGAAGGAATATGAATTAAACTGGCAGGGTCTTTCTACTGCTTCAAATAAAGCATACATTTACCTCTTTTTTTTATGCTGGCTAACGTGTGCCGAGATTGTTACAATCAGGTAGGGTTGTTTTGTGTCCTGTGAGAAGTAAAATATATTGAAGAGGTTAATGAAATAAAATCTATACAAAGAGATTTACAAAGTAAAATTTAATTGTGAAAAAAAGTAAAATTTGCAACCTAACCTATCGATACGACACTTTCTTGCGGAGGTCTGGCAATGTCATTATTTTTCTTTCTTTTTCGTCTGCATGTATATTCCTAAAGTCATGGTTGTGGTTGATGACGAGGATGAGGATACCAGTGGGCAAAGGACATTGGCAAAGTGTAAAAATTATTCATTGAAGTCTGCCATATTTAACTGGGCCACAAGGCTTGGGATGATGTTAAACAGACGACGCTTGCCAATGCCTGGTCCAAGTTGTTTCAAAACAAGGAAGCCGTCCAAGATTTTGACGGGTTTGAGCCATACCAGGCAACTTTAAGACGTGGGGGAGAAGAGGTAGCAGCTGATGACATTATGGAATGGCTGGAAGCTAACGAAGGGGATCCTGGGTTCGAAATTATGACAGACGAAGAGATTGCCGAGTCTGTGCAGCGGAGAGAGGATGATGACCGTGACAATGACGATGGCGATGATGACGATGCAGCCAACGTCCCTAGGCCTCGTCTCTCACAGGCACGTGAAGCTGCTGATGTCCTTCTCAGTTTCCTGGATGGGATGGAAGACGACGCCGAGTTTTCTTGGTGCTACAACACCATTTGGGAGCTGAGAGACGGCATTATACAACGGCAGCACAGAGGCACAGGATTTCGTCAGACTTGGTAAGTTACGTAACAATGATGAGTTTTTATTTTTTTATTACATCACGAAGTTCCATCATTTTCTTTATTGTTTCATCATTCATTAATTACAAGAATGGACACACCAAAGGTAGCTACTGTAGTGAGTTTTTTTTTTTTTTTTTTTTTTTTAGGATTTCGCAGTTCATCCGTCCACGTACTGCTACTCCCCCTGGTTCTCCTCCCGGTACTGTAGCAGATTCTTCTCCTGAACCTGGACCTTCAGGTGTCTCAAATACACACGGGTCCACTGCTGCCGATTCACCATCCACTTGTTACCCCGTTGATGAGGCATTGCTCCGTTCGCGTTCACCCGAGGTGGACGACCCGGATTCGGAGTGAAGAAATAGTTTTTTTTTACTGCTTATTCTTTTGTTAATTCTTGTGTGTATGTGTGAAAAGCAGAGTACTGATACAAATAGTAAGGTAATCCATTAATAAATCAATTTAACAGTAGAGTACTGTACTTGTGTTTTGTTTTGACCGGATTAATCGTGATTTCGGATTAATCAGTCACCCCTTCACACCATATAGCCCGGACATTCGGGCTATCTCTGTACTGTATTTAGAAATCTCCAGACACCAGTCAAATACTCATACTGCTGCACATGAGGCACAGCCATTCATTCCCACTGGTCTATTCTTCCACTAAGCCACTAAGCATCTTTACAGCAATCTTCTGAATACCGCAAATTGCACTTCAAAGCTGTTTCCATGGTCATCAATACCACATCATACTTATTTAGATACCAGAGTTGAGGCTGTTTGATTGAGTGCCATAGTATCAGAAGAGGAGTGGGACAATGGTGTATGACATTCCAATTACTTAAGTTCCGTTCAGTTACTTCACCTGTAACACAAGTTTCCACTTCACAAATCACCTATAAAACTATGAGCTGATGGTCAGCTCCCACAGATCTGCATAACACAAGCTGAACATGCATAATGCAAATCGGGGGTCCTCAAACTGACATACTGGCAATATCAACCAATGCAGATCTTTTTTGCCACAAGCTATGTATAGTGGGGGTCATGAGACCATACCTACTAAGTCTGTACTTTCTTAGCAGCTTGCCATATGAGGCCCCTGCTGCTAGAGGTGCATACAGTCACCTCTCACATAACGCACGAATATTGTACCCTGAAGCTCCCGCTTTATAAAAATTCCACGTTATACAGCCATATGTTTACATATTAAAGAGGTTCATGGTACCCAAGCCAGCCCCAACTTCACCTTTTGGGGCAATTTTCCGGGATTTTTCCCAGGACATTTACCTACCTAATAATGACTTCAGTATATACAAGCATTGGAGGATTCCTCACCTTGAACTGATGAGTTTCTGGGCTTCCTGGGGGTGATGGGAGTGGGGTTCCAAGGCAGAGCAGGACTACTAATGGTCCCCAGCATTGTCCTCTGGCCACACCGGCTGCACAGGGTCCTTCGTACATTTATAGAGCCGATTGGAACTCCTTCCCTCTCCCGTCGGTTGCAGTACATAACCAGGTACCTTTCCATCATAACAAGAGCTGGGTCAGATGAATAGTCGACTCATTGACTTGGCACTTTTTGGTGATAACAACAATTACGTTCTCCTCTCTCCTTCCGCTTGATCATGTCAAACTTCTGTTCCTGGGTCAAACTCTTCCGTCGTCTTGCCTAGTCATGGTAGGGTGGCATGGTTAGGCTGGGTCAGGTGGCCAAAAAAAAAAAAAAAGAGTAAAGTTAACACACGGCATGTGTGGAGGCAGAGTGGGGAAAGGGTTGACTGGAGTGGCACAGAAATGCTCAGTGGGGCATGATGACACCCTGCACAAACAGTGTGACATGCATATGTCATGGGGAGATGAAATGCGTGCTATGACTAAATCTGCCCACGTTTTGTCTTTTTTACCGTGTTTTGACCAGCTGTCTCGTGTAATGACTAAATATTCCATAATTTTTGGCCCCAGGCTGCGTTTTCACTATTACAGCAGCATAGTACGTTCTTTTACGAAATGGGCAATTTCTCCACCCACATAATATTTGTCAAAATTCCGTTCTGACCATATCTTGGACTAAAAAAAAAAGGGGGGGGGAGGCGTGCTATGACTGTTTCCGCGCTCTCTGGTCGTGCGTTATGTAAGAGTTGACTGTAATCCAAAAAACATGGTTCACGGCAAATTGAAGCTAAAGTTGATGATAAAATTCATCATGAATTTCATACATAATCAATTTCATTATCTAATCAAGATCTATTCACTGAAAGAAAAAAATAACAAAAACTATATAAATAAATAAAAAAATCCACCCTACTTTCCTAGACCTTATGAAATTATTACTAACTGGAACAATAATGTGATCCAAAACATTACTACCCTTTAGTACAGTCAGCCTATGATGTGACGGCAGAGGATCCAGAAGTTATCGGTCAGCGATGACGCACATACTCCTCCTTATATCTTTACAAGGTGAAACCTATTATGTAAAATTGTTACAGAAAACAATAAGTAAACGTCAAAATACAAGTATATTTCAAAATTGTAGGAGGCAGTGCGTTTGTTACGATAATAGGAAATCCTAAGCGGAACTAACTGAAATGTCAAAACTAACACTCACAGACAGTCACAAATAATTTGCGGAGTTCATATCAAGTTTGGTAACACGCAATAATTTTTAGTAGCATAAGACTGAAAAGAAGAGAGACTCAATAAAGAAATAAAATCAGCCATTATTATTTATAAAATAATTTCGTTTTCAATACTTGGGAATAATTTAGAGTAGAGTATTTCCGTTTCTGTTTTCTCCATGGTCCGACAGAAAGTGGGAAATTGGCATAAGTAAGGAGGCCTATTTTAAATGGTTCGATCAACTAGCACGAAAGGAGACTATTTTTACTCAGTGACATGCAGTTATTACTGTGCATTTGGCGAGTTTTCCATTAAGAAAAATCTCTGGAAGAATTAATATACGCCAGTGAATGATATATAAAAAAAGAACCTCGGAAATTTGCCGAAAGTCGGAGCTTCTTGGAAAATATCAACTTGTGCTCTTGCAATGCAAGAGTTTATACTGGTAAACTTGTTTTCGTCCTCTTTATTGCCTAATGTAAGAGAAAAGGGTAAAATCTGTCATACCTCCTTACAACTGTAAATAAGTTTGCATCACTGGGAATAAAGTAGCTAATTATAAATATTATAAGTGAGGAGAAGACAAGGAGTAAAAGCAGAATGGTCTTGCAACTACGGCAGGTAGGGTATTACTCATTATTACGAACAGTTTTATTGTTGTGGCATCTTTATTGTTAGTATATCATCACCATAGCATTTGAAAATAAAGCAGTGTATTGCAGTCACAAGAATTTTCCTAAACTAGTCTTCGAAACTAGAGCATTTGTATTTGAAATCGTGGGAAGCAAATACATCAGGAACACGGAGTTATACTGCATGCTGCACGCGGAGTAATACATTACACATTCATTCAAATTGGGAAAGGTATCTAAGTGTTAACTACTAATATATCACTGCCTCGTGTTATTCATTTTACATAAATTTTAGCATGATATAGTATTTATTTTATCTGATATGACATGATGAAGGCACAGAATTTTTATATTCACCAAGTTTTCATTGAACGTATGGCAGTGCAGAGTGATCGAACCAATCTGAAACTCTGCCATCACTTCCTGGGGCAACTGTACAACAACCAGTCACAATTTGAATATGCTATGAACTTTAGATAATCTTTAATAAATTTTTAAATGGTGATTTTTAAGTTTAATTTTTTCAAGATAGTAAAGATGGCATAGTAATAATTCCAATCAGGAACGAATTAAATATGCAAAATATAAATATTCACCAAGCTCTAGGAGCCAGTAGTGCTTGAGTGGATTAAAGGATAGGGGGTTAATAGTCCCCCCTGGTGGTAGGGGGGTTTCAAGAATTCTTCCCCAGTATCCTTGCTTGTCATATGAGGCGACTAAAAGGGTTGGTGGTGGGTTAGTGCCCCACCCAGCAAAACAACTAACTAAAATAACAAGAAACCTCGGACCAGGTCAGACCAAAAGATGACGACTAAGACGACATGGAATGTAAGGGGTACAAATGATGTGGTGAAAGAGAGAAAGATTGTACAGGTGCTTGAGGATGTGAAGTGGATGCATGTGGATTAACTGAAACTTAATGGAGAGGTGACAGTGTGAGAGAATGGGAGTATGGATAGTGTATATGCATGGGAGTAGATGAGAATGAGAGGGCAAATGAAGGAGTCTGTATTGTTGTGAGTAACAGATGGAAGGAGAATAGAAGAGAGTATGGATCAGCTGGCTCAAGGATTGTGTGGGAAAGAGTGAAAGTTGGACTACAAATGTGGGCGATTGTGTGCGTGTATGCACCAACGCAAGATCGTGCAAGCAGAGTGAGAGAAGAGTTCTGGACAAATGTGGAAGCGTGCTTGGAAAAGTCTGAAAGGAATGAGAGTGTTTTTGATTACAGATATGAATGGAAAAGTAGGGAATGTGAATGTGGATGGAGAGGTTGGTGAGTGGGATGTGCCTGAAGAGATGGATAAGAATGGTAGTGCTTTAGTGGACATTTGTGCCGGGAGAGGGTTGGTGACAGCTAATACCCTCTTCAGGCACAAAATGATCCACAGGTATACGTGGTGAGAGATGAGAAAGGTGGATGGTGAACTGAATGAACGGAAGGCAATGATTGATTATCTGTGTGTGGATGAAAGGATAAGGTGTGTAATGGATGGAAGATTATATAGAAGTTGGGGGAGTACAAAGTCCAAACAAAATGAAGAAAGAGAAGAAGGGAAGGGCAGGAGGAAGTAGGTCTTACAAGGAGGGTAGAAAAGTTACAAGAGGATGGGAAAAACGGAATACTATAAAAGGGACGTGGAGGAGCGACTGGGTAAATATAGATTGGACCAGATGGGGGATGTGGAAGGTGTGTGCAAGATATTCACAGAAGAAATCTGTGCAGCATGTGAGGTGGTGTGTGGGGTGAAGAGATGAAAGGGGGCTCAGGGAACAGCATGGTGGAATAAAGAGGTGAGAGAGGCTGTGGCACAAAAGAAGAAAGCATATAGTGAGTGGATGAGGAACAGAGGCGTTGAAGATGTTGAGAGACGGAAGAGAGAGTTATATGTAGAGAGGAGGAGAGAGGTGAAAAGATTAGAAGGAGAGAGTAAGAAGAGGCGCCAAAGAAGTAGGCTTGGGTGTAATAGATAAAAATGGTAGATTACTGAGGGAGAAGGAAGAAAAAGTGGACAGATGGACAGAACACTTTATCAGTGCTGGGCAGGTGTGCAAGGACTTTCACAAAGCGCAACTGTGCACCCTCGCGCTCTGGTGAATATCGTTTGCGCATTGCGCACCGCACAAGACCATGCGCAATAATGCACTTTTGCACATGCAAAGGCAAGTGCGCAAGTGCAAATTTAGTTGCGCTTGCACAAATTAATTCCTCCCTTGCACATCTGTCCTGTAGAGTGCGCACTGCACAATCCATGGGACACGTGGTCTTGGGAGCTACCCGCATGGCTGGACAAGGGATGGGGTAGGAATGGGCGGGTCGCGAGTGCTGGATTGTTGGGGGGAGGCGGGACGGAAGCAGCATTTCTTAAAATGTTTCAACAGAGATAATGTATTTTAATATTTCTTAAATTATTATTATTATTAATAAAAAATAATGAATTAAAAATACATTATCAAGGGTAGCATATGCAATTCCTTACAAAAATCATTAAAACATTATTTAAATCAAATATCCACAGCCTAATAATTTATTATGCTATGGATATTTGATTTAAATGATATGTTTTAATGATTTCTGTAAGGAATTGCATATGCTATTGTATATCTAAATTAAATTATTAAATAAAACATCTTGAGAAAATGCAGATAAAAGTAAAACTGGCAACATCACAGCCTTTGTTTCCCTGTCCCTCCGCTACGCTCAGTCGCTCACTCCTCTGTATGAACTTCCACGAGTTAACAAAGCCTTGCCCCGGTCCTACCGCCTTAGTCACGTAGTGTGTGTGAAGTGAATCATTTTATTTCACAGTATATAATTTCAATTTAATTTGTCAGTAATGGATCCCCCCAGTACCGGGAGTACCGGCTGTACTGCCCAGTCTTGGCAGCCAGATGCAAAGCGTGAAATTCAAATGATCAAGAGAGTGGAAAAAAATGAGTTATTTGAGAGGAGCATGTCGAGTTACATGGAGAGACAGACTGACAAATGATGAGAAGGATCGTCATGGTGTGGATGTGACAGGAATCTTTAGGAGAAAGACATTAAGGTGGTTTGGCCATATGGAGAGTGAGACTCTAATGAGGAGACTGTATGTGAGTGAGAGGGAGGAGGATGCCAAGGATAAGATGGAGGGATGGAGTGGAGAGGTACATGAGAGAGGGGGGGTGTGAGCTGGGAGAGGGCAGTGAAATGGCGGGGAACAGGGTGACATGGAGGCGATTTGTTGTCTGTGGCCAGTGGCCACCCTTTATGGGATTAAGGCATCTGGCAATAGATAAATAGAATAATATAAGAAGTAAGTAAGTATGCAAATTTATTTAAATATCTCAATATTTTACAGTAATTCCCACAAATATATGCAAATGGTTTGTGCTAGTGTTTTGCGACATTGTGCAAACTAAATATTACATTAAGCACTTGTGCAAATTACAGCTATTAAAAAATAATAATAAAAAGTAAAAGTACTGTACGTAAGTCTATCTATCGATCTATTGTCAGACGCCTCAATCCCGCACGGGGTGGCCACAAACAAATCGCCTCCATGTCACTCTGTCCCTCTCCATTTCACTACCCCGCTCCCAACTCACACCCACCTCTCTCATATACCTCTCCACTCCATCCTTCCATCTCATCCTCGGCCTCCCCCTCCCTCTCGCCCCCTTCACCTAACTCACATACACTCTCCTCGTCAGCCTTTCACTCTCCATCCTCTCCACATGCCCAAACCACCTTAACGTGTTTCTCCTAACGCTTCCTATCACGTCCAGAACCACACCACAACGCTCCTTCACTTCCTCTTTTGTTAGTCTGTCTCTCCATGTGACTCCACATGCTCCTTTCATATAACTCTATTTCCACTGCTCTCACTCTTGACTTCTGTCCTTCCAACAGGGTCCAAGCTTCATTTCCATATGTTAGAGTTGGTATCACAATACTGTCATGTAACAACTTTTTCACTACCATGCTCACCTCCCTGTTTCTTATCACTGCTTTCAACGAACCAGCAACCTTCCTTCCCTGCTGCACCCTTTTGAGCACTTCACCCTTCAGATTTCCATCCTTACTCATCACACTGCCCAAGTACTTAAATTCACTCACATTCTCCATATCCTTCCCATCCAATCTCACTGTACATTCACTGGCTTCACTTCTCTCGAAGACCATCACTTTACTCTTCCCTACATTCACCTTTAGATTCCGTTTCTTACACACTCTCCCAAACTCATCTACCAAGCCTTGCAGCTCCCCTTCGTCTTCACTCAACAACACAGTATCATCTGCAAACAACAGTACAGGGAGTTTCCAAACACTGCCCTCTCTCACAAGGGCTGCTCCAACATCCACTGCCCGACCTTGTTTCTCTTTTATAACCCCATCCATGTACAGATTGAACAACCATGGAGACATGACACATCCTTGTTTCAATCCAACCTTCAAATGGAAAGATTCACTCAGTTTGCCATCCACACGCATTGCAGCCTTAGCACCCTCATACATACTCTTCACTGCCTTCAACAACTTCCCATCCACTCCATATATTCTTAATACCTTCCACAATCCTTGTCTATCCACCCTGCCATATGCTTTATCCAGATCCATGAAGGCTGCATACAACTTCTTAACCTTCTCTAGAAACTTTTCCACTTAGGATCTAAGAATGAATATCTGGTCTACACAGCCTCTTCCCTTCCTAAAACCTCCTTGTTCTTCTCCAACTAATTCGTCTGTTATTTCCCTAACTCTGTCAATAAGTATCCTACCATATACTTTTCCTATAACACTGAGAAGGCAAATGCCCCTGTGATTACCACATACTGCTTTTTCCCCTTTTCCTTTGTACAGAGGAATAATCATACCTGACTTCCAATCCTCCGGGACTCTACCCTCCTCCCATATGTTATAAATTTTGTTATAAATATGTTATAAATTTTCATATGTCTGCTAGGGAGTCATCTATGACTCGGCAGACTAAGCCATTATCCTTATATGTGTATGTATGTGCTTTATGTAAGATATGTAAATGGCAATAAAATCAATCAATCAATCAATCAATCAATCAATCAATCAAGCCAATCTGCACACCTTCCACATCTTATTCTATTACTATCTCTCCCCCATGCTTCAGCATTTCACCACACACTCCATCAATTCCTGGGGCTTTCCCCATTTTAACTTTCTTCATTGCTTCCACCACTTCCATCCTACCAATTTCTTTCTCTCTTCTCACAACCCTTCTTCTCCCCGCCATTCCCCAGCCACTTATACTTGCATTACTTTCATTCTCTATGTTCAACAGTTCATTAAAGTGTTCTCTCCATCTGTTTACTTTTTCTC
>JAGKTI010025561.1:0-13927 GCA_018397915.1 Birgus latro
TCTAGAGGCGTCCAACAACACACACCACCTAGAGTCTAATATTTCCTGCACTGCCATTAACCTGAATAAGTCATTAATGTCTTCCTTTTTACATTTTCCTACTCCATCACACCCCCTCCTTTTTCTTCCCTCAAACGCAACACCCTCCCTCCTCTGCCTTTCCCCCAAACCTTCTACGCTTCCTCCTTCCCTTTCCTTCACTTCTCCCAAACTACCTATGCTCCCTCTTTCCTATTTCCCAGAGCCCCTACCCTTCTCTCTCCTCCTTCCAAACCCCAACTCTTTTCCTTCCTCCCCTCCCATGCCTTCTCTTCCTCATCCCTTCCCTTCCACCCAGTTCCGTACCTTTCCTTCTTCCTCTTGCTTCCCCCATCTCTTTCTTTTCCCCCAAATCCCTTTCCTTCCTTTCCCTTCCGTTCGCCAGTGCCCTTACCCTTCCAACCCCTCCTGTCCCTTCCCCCAAATCTCTTACCCTCCCCCCTTCCCTTCCCTTCACGCAAACCCTCTTCCTTTTCAACCTTTCCCTTCTCTTCGACAAAACCCCAACCCTCCTCCTCCCTTCCCGCAAACCGTCAGTGGGCGCGTTGCATGACAGATAAGCGTCTCCTGATTACACTGCATGAGGCTGTAATTGTCGTACAGAGGGAGCGTAATTGTCGAACCCAGGGGCCGTAATGGCTCCACCCTGGCTTATCAAAAGGTGCAGTACCGGGATTTCTTCAGCGGCCACTCACAAATTTGGACGAAAATACGACCGCAGCCACACGATGCACAGTTTGCGACAATTTCCGTTCGTCTTGAAGGTGACACTTCTGCTTAACGCATACATTTAAATGATTTTTTTTTTTTTTTTTTTTTTTTTGTATTTGCCAGACTACGCAATTTTTATTCGGGTTGAGCTCGTTGGGAGCAAGTTTAACCTTGGACAGGTGTTATTGGGCACCCCTTACCCCATGTCGCGATGAAGTTTCAGGTTTCAGCGTGACGAGAGATGGGAGAACTGTGCCTTTCCTGACTTTGCAGTTGTTTGAGATCCATCTAAGCGGTGGACATAACTGGTAGTAGGTTATGACATCCCACTGGATCTGGATAGTATTTCGAGTAAATTAAACTGTACACACACACACACAGCTTTCCGAATGAATAATTAAATAACTTTTTGTTTTGTTTTTTCCACACTCACGGGCAGAGGGGGAGGGGAGGCACCCAAACCCAAAATGTGTCACTCACTTTCTCTCTCTTAGTCGTTGTAACGTTCTGAACGAAGGGGCTCAGGACTCCTCGGGGTGTTAATGGTGGAGGTACTGGTAGTGTGTCTGGTGTGCCTTGGGGACGTGTCTGTGGTGTGTCTGGGGTCTGTGCAGTGTGCCTTTGGTCGACCACGTACCTGCGTCGTGCCATAACATCCGTATATGTGGCACAGATGGTCAAGACGGAGCATCGGGCAGTTAGCTGTACTGGAACGGCCTGAGAGATAGAAGATTGTCACTGAAATGCTTAACGAATAAATAATTCCTTTCCCTAAGAATTCTGCAGGGGTTGGTGCGGCTGTGAAAGGTCTCCATTGTCTTGGTTTTCCTGTACTCTTGAAGGACACGTGAGGTTTTAGTTCACTTTTAATTTCATGAACAGTCTACAAATAAATTAAGAGTTAAACATGCTAATTCAGTAAAAAGAAGCTTGGACTTTCTTAGCAAAAATCTGTGATGTTTTTAGAAATTCCTTAGACCTATTTTGGGTTATGAAGGCCGTGTATTGAACCCCACAATTACACAAGTCTCTCCTAAGCGAAATCAATTTGTAATACGAGTGGACGAAGAAAATGCTAAGGATGTTTTCATATTTAGAGACTTAATTTCTTCGGAACTATGATGTGTTTATGATGTGTTTATGATGTGTTTATTCCGTATATTTTGTTATTATGGCAATCAGTAAAAAAAAACTCTCGTATTGAAAGGGATAAAATTAATGTCCAAAAAGACCTCCAGTGACACGTTGACCTTTTTATGTCCAATCTTGCCACCCCCTCACGGTTTATTCTGCTTGATAGTGATGGGGTTTATTTTGCTACTTGACCCATCCGCTGCCAAAGACGAATTAGTGTGTGTGTGTGTGTGTGTGTTTGTGTGTGTGTGTGTGTGTGTGTGTGTGTGTGTGTGTGTGTGTGTGTTTTACAATAACAACAGGCAACTTTCTTTTTTTTTTATCTAAGGAAATAGCTTGGTATTTTGTGCAGGATAAAAACCGACAATTTTAGACAGCAGAATAAAAAGGATTAAGACATCTATCTAGCTACAAACAGACAGGCAGATAGACAGAATAAAAAAGATAAAGGGAACAGTCAAGAGGTTATCATTCGCTGACGCCCGTGACTCAATCGAAACGGAATAAAATCGTCTGGCGTTAACCTCAGGGGGGAAAAAGTAGAATTACCCCAATGATGAAAAGGTTAATGGTTCAGTATTATCAATTGCAGGTTCCTAGGACTCACTTTAAGCTGAATAAAATCGTCTAGCATTAACTTCAGGGAAATAACAGAGCTGTTGTAATCTTTTCCTTCTGTTTGACCTCTTGAATCAGGTGACTTGTTTTATCGGCGTGTTCCTGCCACCTCCAGACGATTTTATACATCTCAGGGGGACGATTTGTAAGGAAAGGGGCAGCCAAAGGTGCATCTAACTTTGCAGGTCGTAATGTCCCTCATAGACTGAATAAAATCGTCTGGAAAGAGCAAGAATTGAATTTATTATACGTCACTGGATAAAAAGAAGTTAAGTTGGTTGTTATTGTTTTATTTGCTTAACTACGTCCCCACTTATCATTATCATCATCACCATCATCATCATCATCATCATCTAATCATCATCATCATCATCATCATCATCATCATCATCCTAATTTCTCCCTTAAGACATCGGGTAAGGTAGGATCCAGAGACAGTGAAAGGGGTAACACAAAAATATAACCACAGAGCAGCTTACTCAGTGACGTGGGCCAACACTCATTCACACAACACCCACACCTTCGACATCTTGAATACACCCGTCAGGCAGAGTGTTGGAGGCGGTGGTCCATAAGGTAGCATGTTCGGTTCGCAATGTAAAGAACCTGAGCTTGATTTTCTCGCCGGTCAGACTGTTTGGCAAAGTTTGTTTGTTTCCATCACGTCCCTGTTTTCCCAGCAGTACATTTGCAGGTCATTGCGAGTTTTATTTTACGAGGATGTTGGGAATTTAGCAAAAGGTGATTGATTGTCTTCCAGAATGACCCTCGTGTACTCGATAGGTACTAAATCTATGAGCCCTATTCTCAAACAGTAATCTTTTTTTTTTCTTTTTCATCCAACAGTTTTCACACACGTTTCACTACCATCAGAAAAACTTTGCATCACTTCTCAGGCTTCCATCTACTTATATACTTAACACCTTCAGTCATCCTCCCCCATTCGCTCTATAGGACCCCTCCCTCCCTCACTTTTTTTTGGCCCTGATTCATTATAGCCGCGATTATGTTTCAGCTCTCTCTCTCTCTCTCTCTCTCTCTCTCTCTCTCTCTGAATTATTGTACTGAATGTGTTAAAGTACTTGCACTGAACAGCTTAAGTTTGGTGTTGCTAATTTATCGGAGTGAAATTCAGTTGTATAATGTTCAGTCTTATTCGACTTTTAGAGGTCTTTAAAAGTTCCCAAGTTGAATTATCAGTTGCTACATAATTGCCATTCTGTTGCACCGTAGTATTAGGTATGCAATATTAATACAAAAGACATCTGGTATTTAGAGCAAGGCGAAGGAAATTTCTCTTTTACATTATTCTCAATGCATCGTTTAAATGCAAATTTCCCGCCAAGGTATATCAAACATTATGTAAATTAAAGTGTTCCGTGATGAACATGACGAGTTGGTATGCCACCTCACCCATAAACTCCCCACAAGTCTGACTAAATTTCTCCACAGTTACAACGCTTCTCCCTAGGTGGTCACCCTCAAACTAGTCGAGGTGGAACGCAGATTTGCCTACCTTGAAACTCACCGCTCTAACCACATCAGTTCTCTCGTGTGACCATATCATCTGAATTTACCTCTCTGTCCTTTGAACAATAGATTTATATACACAATGTAGCTCTCACGAATCTCCACGTTTCTATTTTAGCTGAACGCCACGTACACATGCGTATTCTGCTATAGGATTATATTTTTCCTTCTTTTTATACACGCAGAGGCCTCAGCTCCCAGTTCTTTGGGCAAAGGTTATGCTGTGCAACTCGTGTCCAGCGAAGTGGTAGATAAGTAGACTGCTGGAAGGGTAAATACATAGACAGATAGATATATTTATATAGTTGTGCCTTTGGGGATCTGGTGATGGCACTGCTGGATGATGTAGCCCAGGTGTCAGGCTTGGCTATACCTCACTGACAATCTTTTATATAGCTAAGAACAGTATTCAAACTCCTTCGCCTTTTAGAAAGCAGTGGTTTCTCGAGGCTGAATATTATCACTGATGTTAATAAATTCCCTACGTACAACTGGTGCTTTCTGAAGGGTTAAATGTGCGTTGATCCCCATAACAATAAAGGTGAAGTTGGCATCACTGTGGAGTCAGGTGCCGTGCCAGACACTCCCAACACCGAGACATTAGCGGTGTTGCTGCTGGACCTACTTCATTGCCACGCTTCCTGTTTCAGAAATTCATAACTGTCTAGCACTGAAATTTGAAGGATAATAGTTTAAAATTTTCACGATATTCTGAAGATTCGAGCATTTCTAAAAACGAAAAAAAAAATACTTGAATATTTGGACAACTTACTTAAATATTCGTTTCGTTTTTTTTTTTTTCTTGACGACACATTATTGCCTTCAGACAGCAAGTTTAGCCATATTCGTAATATTGATCTGGCAGTTCTGTTTTATGTGACGATAATATTGAGATTTTGAGAATTTTGATGATATTTTAAGGATACGACCATTGCTTGGAATCTTGTTAAGACACGAGACTCTTAGCGACAATATAGAGATCCGGGAACAGTTTAGCGACCTTTTAGATTATAGACATCTTTATATCGAGTAAAGTGCTCTTTGCGAACGCGTGAGGAGCGAAAGCCATGTTATCACAATTTCCCCTTGATATAACATTATAGGCGTAATCTCCGGGATCTACTTGCTAGGGCTGATGCCAAAAAACACGGTGTTACGACGGAAAATCTTTTTAAATTTGATTTCTTAGCTGAGGCGTTCATCGATTAGAACCGAACGCTTGGAAAACTCGAGATTCCAAGAGGTTCCTATGTCTTTATGGATGAGCTTTTAATTGATAACAGTATTAATTGGATGAATGTATCACTTGCAGAAAGAATCTCACCTCTACTTCACAGAGGAGTAAAGTTTATTAGCTTCTGCCAAACATGACAGTCGGGTCGGGCCGCTCGTTTCGAAATTTAATTGACAGTAAATATCGCTCGCTCGTAATGAACATTCTCAGCGTTGTTCTCGAGGCATGAACACATTCTGCTGATATTCTGGAACTCTGAACACTTTTTAGGGATTTATCAGCTGTATAAAACCATCTGGCATTACAATGAAATCCCCTGGTGTATCAGTAACAGTGAAAGGGTTACGGTGTGCACAGTACCGTTATTAAGTCCACCAAATTGTCAGAAGCGAACAGAGAACCATATAATTGCACAGTGCTGACCTCTTCGCTACGGTGATTTTTTATTTTATTCAGTTTTATTGATATCTCTTGTAGAAAAGGGGTTAATAAAGGCTAAATCTATTACTTCAAGCTCGAAAAAAAACTTCCTAAGCTGAATGAAATCGTCTGAGAGCAGCAATAATGTAAAAAATACGTAGTGAAGGGGGTTAAGGAGAGAGGACTGTGTATTACCAAAGTTGACCCTATTTATGAGAAGAAAATAAGGAATCATTTTGGTTATCGTTTATCCCATCAGTACGGTGACGCTTATTTATTTATTTATCTATTTATCTATTTATTTTGACCTGTATCATTTTATTTGCTTTTTTTTCGACTTTCAAACTGCAGGAGTCACATACAACTTCCACTAAATCCTACAATAAGAGTTTTTTTTCCCTAAGTTGATTCAAATTGTCTTGACATGAATGACATAACAAGACGTCATCGGTTTGAAGTGAAGGCGAGCACCGTCTATTAACCGGAGTTACGAGGGGCAAATGTGACTGTACAACGTTATTACCTCGTATTGTGTGCTGGATTACCGTGTTATGTACAACGCATTTCTGGACTATTGTCGGAAATGAAGCTTAATCCTTGTACTGTGAGATGAATGACTGTTAATGCACACGATTTATTTGTAGGATATTGTTGAAACCGCTGCTAAATTGACACAAGTTTCTTACCCAATTACGTTTGACAAGTGTGGGAAATCTAGACCACAAAAAAAACATCTTAGACGCTACAGTATGTCTTTCTCCTGCGTTTCTGAGTCTAAGCCACTAAACTGTGATGACATTACTTCGTACAGCGTGAAACATATAAGTCTGGCATCACCTTTACGGGACTCTGCCGCCGTAAGAATAGTGGCGGACTTATGAATCACCCTGTAATGCTCCTGTTATTGCCGTTCGGATTACCCACCTGAGGAAGACATCACTCAGCAAGATTACGTGATTCACATATTTTTGTCTGTTTTTTCCTTACTTGTCTGTGTAAAGTCGTACGATTTATTCAGCCCAGAAAAAACTTATAGTAGTAAACATGTTTACAACAATTTCCACTTACGGTACGCCTTGTGTTTGTTTATTTGTTTATTTTTTGCTGCACTCACTGGGGAGGGCAAATCTAGTTTGTCTTCCTAACTGTCATTCACTCATTCACTCACCCACTCACTCATCAAATCCCTGTAACTCTTTGATGGATGGGGTTCAGACCTTATGGGGTTCTAGAGGTGTGGGAGGTCTTGGTGGCGTGACTGGTGTGCGTCTGGGGTGTGTTTAGGTTGTGTCTGAGATGCGTGTGGTGTGCCTCTAGTCGACTGCGTACCTGCGTCGTGGCAGGTTAGTCGTAAATAAGACACTGAGGGGCAGGGTAGAGCACTGGGCAATTAGCTATACTCGAAGGACCTTTGCGTCAGAAAGATGTCATGTAGGTGCTTAACCAGTAATAATTATTTCTCTGCCCTTAAATACATGAGTGGGTGCAGTTATATATGATCTCTCTCTCTCTCTCTCTCTCTCTCTCTCTCTCTCTCTTGCCCATACCATAAAATTAACTGTATTTATATTCTGCAAACTTCTAATGGTAACGAAGTAAGAAATTCCTCCAGTAACTGAGGAATACTTCTGCCCAAATTTTTTCTATAAAATTTCCAGCACGATTAACACATTCTGCGATGATTTTTTTTTTTTTTTTACATACAGACAGATTCATTGCGTTTGTGTGAGACTCTCGGATAAAAAGGTTTAGTAAGTCTTTATAAGCTATTTTAGTGCAAGTGGCGTCATTAACTTACACTTTATTGTCTTGCAGCCGCCAGATAATATTCATTTTACGATATAATGGTGTCTTGCTCTCTGTACCCGACGCTGTGAAGTATCATGATCTGTATTCTTTGGTGGACCTGTAAGATGTAACTGAGAAAATTGAATGATAAGGGAATGCGTGAATACTGCATTACATTAGGCATTATCTTTACAGCTCTTATTTTGCGCTTTCCTTTTCCTGTCCCTGTTTCTGCATCATTTCCCCTCAGTGTATAGGGTGATGATAGGAGATCCGCGGACTGAAGGCCAAATAATCGCTGTTTTGGGAGTTTACGTTAACAACTCTTCCTCACCGAATTATTTTCCTTTTACAGCTTGATATCCTCTTGTACGTGTATGAGAGAGGGGTGTGAGAGCTGGGGGGAAGGCTGAGAAAATGGCAGGGTACAAGGCGACATGGAGGCGATTTGTTTTGGGCCACCTCTTACGGAGTTAACTTGGCCCAAATTTGCGTCCTTTTGCAGCTTATTTCACGCAGTTTAGTGCTGGACAATGCTACGGCTCTACATCCTCTCCATAGCACTGCTTCGTGACTAGCGCCATATTCTAGCGTTAATCAGTTGCTACAGCTCGGCATTCAAGGAGGAGAGATTGAAATTTTGGGCCAATTTAATGTAAAAGGGGTATAGGAGAAGAGATGAATGTGTAGCACAGGGGTGTAATATAGAACTTGAACCTTAAGAGGGTGTAAGTCGAGCCTAAGCTGTTGTTCGTTCATTGCGGATATACTGCATTATTTGTACGTGGGTGTAGTTCTTTAGTACCAGAGGACTACCACATGAGATGCTAAGGAGGAGGCAGGCTAAATCCCATGTTTTGTTTTACGAATGTCATGGAAAGAAAGAATAAAAAACGGGGAGAGCAAAGTATCTAAAACTATTCTAAAACTATTTTCTAAACTATTCTAAAACTATTATCTAAACTGTTCTAAAAGTATTATTAAAATAAACCATGACAGAAAATTATATTAAAAACAAAACAACAAAAATATCAGAAAGGATGGGAACAGAATCTGAATAAACATACTGAACAACACAAAATGCTGAAACATAATGAAAAATAGGCGAGAGGGAATAAAAATAGGCTGGAAAACGGAAGGAAGAGACACTGACGAGGCAAGAAAATGAGTCGGTAAATCCAGTAAAAAAAAAAGCATACAAACAAAAATTACGGCACATTACAGGGAAAAGGAGGAGAGGATGGGCTGTAAAGGGACAAAGGCAGACTGGAAAAAAAAAAAAAAAAAGACATGGGGAGAACAGAATATGCTTCGAAGAAAAGAACTTTATCTAACGACACAAAATCACTGAACAATTTCTGGAAGAGAATAAAAGAAGATAAAAAAAATATGCATAAAGTAAATAGAACAAGAGCCTACAAACATAAGGATCACCCGATAATAGAGTAGTCTGCAAGAGGATGAGAGGGATTGCAAACAAAGACAGGAATAAAGAAAAGAATGACAAGAATAACGAGAACATCATATAGTGAACTCTGAACTTAAAAAGCGAAAAAAAAGAACAAAGAAGAAATGATTAAAAAGTAGTGTTTTCCTTAAACTGACAAGCAAAGTCGTCTGACGTTCGACAAATAGACATGTTTTCAGCCAAGATTTATGGCTTAATCAAGATAGTTTCTTAACCCTAAGATGTTGCCAGGTATCCCAGTGGCGAATAAAATCGTCTGGTGAGAGTCAGAGTCTCACTGACAACTCAGAAGTCTGATGGTTGATCATCCATATAAGGGTATAAAGTATAAAGTGGGTAAGTTAAGCCTCGCTAAAGTCTCTCACTTATATGAGCACGCCGACCGCACGATAATAAGAGTCCGCCGGGCTGCTAATAAAGAGTTGCTGGCTCCCGTAATAATACAGCCATCAGGGGCAAGAAACACAGGCCGCCAAATTCACTAAGATTACATGCCCTGTGATCCCGTAACGGCTGATTATGTCATTGGCCGCCATATTGCTTGCTATAAAATAAATTAAAGCCACCGCCTGTAATGCTAAGCCTCCCCTCGAAAAAAAATAAAAAAAAAACACCGTAATTTTCGTTGCGATTTTGAGACCTTCGCGGCGCGGTCCGAGGGTAATTCAATTTGCTGCTGGGTTCGTGACTTGTGTCGGTAAAGCCAGGCGGCCGTTACATCATGTCGCCGTGACGAGGGCCCCAAAACGCACAAAATACCCTAAAGCGACTCCTGCCCTCCTAGCTTAGGGTTGTTTATGTGTTTTAAGCTGGGCGGGAGAGGCCAGAGGTAACACAAGTACAGGTTTGAGCTCCGCCATAATGTGTGAGATATGTCTGGGTTAAGAAGCGAAGGTTGTGAGATGTGTGTGAGTTACGGAGGGAAGGTTCTCACTCAGGGTATGTTGCACCTCGTAGGTCTAGGATTCTACGCCCCTGAGCTTCTCTGTATTGCGTACGTTATGTCTCAATTAGGAAAGGAAAAGTTCCCTTCATAATATGTTTTGCAGCGTCAGTCTAGAATTCCACGCGCTTACACTTCATTGTTCGTAAGATTTATAGAGAAGGTACACTGAGGGGGAGGGGCGGCCGAGAAGGGTCATAATCCACAATTTCAAGTTATTTTCTTTTGATATGCTGTACAGCTTGGCAAAAATGCATATTCAACAGCACTGAACACCTCAAGTTTCAGATATCCTTCCGTAAAGTACATCCCCAAAGAGAGTTGTGAATTTACTTTATAATACTGTGCTCCTCACTGCTGATCAGTTTATACGTGGGAAGGACCCACTGTACAGAAGTTACAGTAGGATAGATAAGTGTGTACAAAGGAGTACAAAGAAAATCGACCGCCAATAGATCTAGTGGTTTTATCGAGGCTGTTATTGGGGAGGTTATGGCTAAAGTAGCTATTTTGTGGGTAAAAAAAATAAAGACATTAAAACAGGAAGTTGAGGTGAAGATAGTACGTGTGGGAGACAGACGGCATATACGTCGAATGGTTTCAGTTGGATTTTGACTGAGGTGAAATAGGTCGCAGGAGTGTAGCCAGGGATTTATTCTTTTCCTTGAAATACCTCCTTCCTCCCTACTCAGTTGATATAAGTTACTGTCAAGCTTAACATAATAACTAAATATGTACTTTTTGGCAGAGCATTCAGACTATTTAAAAAATTTTCGAGGAATTCCCTACATATTTTGTTTTTGCCCCCTCTCCTCACCTTCCTAGCCCCCTCCTCTCTCCTCTTCTCCCTATTCTCCCTCCTCTCCCCTCCCTTTCCTGCCAACATTCTGGGCTATGCATTTGTACCTAGTGGAACCCCTCCCCCCACCTCCCTCATTCCTGGATATGCCCTTGGATCGAGTTCGTAAAGTGAGTGGATTTGAAATGGGGTGAGCTTAGTCTGTTGAGGGAGGAAGATATTTTTGACACTCCGGCTCCAAAGACTCACTCAGTTATTGTCTCTGGTAATATCTGGATTAGACTACCCGAGTTGTACCGAGCATGAGAGTTGGTAGAGATAATATTAACACTCTCAGGTTCACATGATTCACTCTCAGTCGAGTATAGATATATGGCGTTAGCTGGAACTGAGCACTAGAGTTCTACGGACTAGGAACAAGCTAAGTCGGGTGTTAAAAGGACGAAAGTGTATGTTGTGCGATGATCGTTAGTGTTTTTAGTGCAGCCCAGCAGATAGCCTTTTTATAGGACGATACACCTCCTGGTAACCCTTTCAACACGAGGATGTATTCTTTATCCTAATCATACTATCATGCAACAGGCGATATATGCAACTTAAGAAGGGCCTGTAATAGTCAAAGGGTTAATAAAGACTATAAAGACTACGTAATTATAACCCCGTCCATTTCAAGAAGCCTCAGTCTCTCCTAAACCAGATACAATCCTCTGTAGGTACCCAGAATAAATTATAAATAAGTCATCGTAGTGAAAAGATTAATTGTATACCCATGTACACTCTCAACATTGGACATCCTACACCCTATTTCATCATGTGGGTCTTTCCTTATGGGCTTACGTCTGTGGTTTATCCCGCCTCCCTTTCCTTTTCTTATTCTCCTTTCCTTCCTCGTCTTTCCCTTTCTCTCTCTGTCTTCACTACATCCTCTCCTCCTCACCTCTTTTTCATTTCCTCCTCTCTTCTCTCAACTTTTTCTCCCCCCTGCCATAATTGCCTCTTCCCTGTTTCCTTTTTTCCTCCATTTCTTTTCTTTTCCCCTCCTTCCCTTCCTCTCCTCCCCATTCTCCTTCCCTCCTTTTCCGTTTCACCCTCCCACTTTCCTTCTCGTTTCCTTTTATTACGTTATCTTCCATGTTTCCTACCTGGCTTTTTTTTTCCTCTCTTCCATTCCTTCATATCCTTTGTATCTGTCTTCCCTTTCTCCTCCTTCCCTTCCTTTTCCCCTAACTCCCTTTCCCTTTTTCCCTCTCCTACCACTCCATTTCTTTATCTTGTTTCTTCATTACATCTTTTTAATGTTTTTTTTTTTCCTTCGTAGCTTTATCTCCTTTCGTCCCTAACCTCACTACCATTCCTTCTCTTCCCGAACCGCTTTCCTTTCCTTCCTCTTCTCTTACTCTTTCCTCCTCTCTCTCCCCTGTTTCCTTCCCTACCGTCCCTTCCTTCCTCCATGCACTTATCTCTCCCCCTCTCTTACCTCTTCCTTCCCCTCTCTACCCCCTAGATTCTCCCTGCTTCAATTCCCTTTTTTCCCTCCCTCTCATATCTCTTTACCTCACTTTTCTCTCTCCCAGTCTCTCACCGTCTTCCATCCCTTCCTTTCCTCCCTTCCCCCTCTCCTATCCTTCCCTTCCTCTCGCTAGGCCTTTATCTCCCTCTCCTCCTTCCCTTCCTCTCTTCCAGCCTCTCCCTACCTCCCCGTACTCTTCTTTCTTTCATTCTCTCCTCCCTTTCCTCTCTCCCCGCCTCTCCCTTCATCCTTCCTTTCCTCCCCTTCTCTCATACCTGTCCCTAAACATCTCCGTTCCTCTCCTTCCTTTTCTCTCCCCTCTTCCCCCTTTCTTTCCTTCCGCCTTTCCTCTTCCCTCTCCTCCATCACTTCCCTTCCTCCCTTTCCATCCCGTGACTCAACACAGTCACTCTCCCTCATGGCGAATTTTCACAAGTTTTTCTTCGCTTTTATCCGCATTATGACGTGGGCTCAGGCGAGGGCCGTCCGCTCGTTCAGACCTGATTTTTATTTCCCCTTCGGTCACGTCATCTCGATCCTAAGGTTATGCCGTGTAAGTCGCATCCTTGTTTACATTTTCGTATCGGTGTCTCTTGCCTTATTTACAACCTGCGTACGTTAGACTGATTATTACTGTAGTGATTTTTATGATAATTACCAGCTATATAACTTACAGCCTTGTTTTATCATCGGCCTCACTTTATTTTCGACTTGTTTAGCATTCTTTTATCTGAGTTAATGTGATGCTTTCTTTTCTCGTTTACTTATACAATTCCCACTGTTGTTTACATCTTGGTATCAGCGTTTCTTAGTTTTTTCTTTATTACTGTTGTTTTCTAATGTTCATTTTGTTTTTGCTTTCTGTTACGTAATTTTCAGCCTTGTGTTTATTCCGGTACAAAATCTTTCTTCTTTAATTCTGATCATTTTATTCATCGCTTCATATATCGATTTTTAATTAAGCTGTTTTTCTGTGCTAATCTTAAAAATACTTTCTTCATTTATTTCCCGGCAGGTAAGACGCATCCTTGTTTATGTTTTGGTGTCTATTCTTTACTTAAATTTAACTCGCTTGTTCATAGTTCCGCGTAAGTGGTAAACATTATCCAGCAAATTTTATATTAACTTTAACGTTTGTAATTCACACCCTCGCTAATGCTTATGTATCGGTTTTCCTTACTATTTGGCCTGTGTATATTATTCTTTATTATTCACTTTGCTTTATCAAACTGCTATTTTTCTTTATTCAATTTCTGACATATAACTCCAGTCCTTGTTTTGTTATTGGTGCTGATTTTCCCTGATTAATCTTTGCCTTATTTACGTATTTTAATATTTGCTTGATAAACAGTGTAATGTCTTCTTGATTTATTTATTTTTGTGCGAAGACGAAAGCGCCTAATGTTATAAGCTTGTAGAAAACTTGTTCCTTCTACGCAAAACTGAACAGAAAACAAAGAAGCCAAATTTAAGATCCATTCACTTCGATGCCCGTATGGATTTGTGCCTTATAGCTTCCGTGTGTGTGTGTGTGTGTGTGTGTGTGTGTGTGTGTGTGTGTGTGTGATTCATGAACCTTCTAATGCTCCCTTTGTTAATCACATCCTTGTTTGCATCTTAGAATCATTTTTGCTTGATTTTTAAGTTGCTTGAATAATTTTGTTTACTAATATAATCTGGAGTACTTTCGTAATTTTCTCTCTCTCTCTCTCTCTCTCTCTCTCTCTCTCTCT
>JAGKTI010025562.1:2648-13926 GCA_018397915.1 Birgus latro
CTCTACTCGGGATATAAGTCAGGCCACGTTTAGCTATCAGGCTCGTCCAATCTTATACTTTGGGTTCCTGTTACTTAACTCGAGAATACATTGTAGGGGATCACTCATATGGTATAAGTTAATGCACACAAATATCTGGGTCGAAAGAGCACACACATATGTAAAGTCCACTAACTTTGTTACCACTGGTGGGCCCTAGGTTGATTCCTCCATCCGGAGGAAGGGCAGAGTGGCGCGTCCCTGGACAGGGCCCCACACATAGTCGTGGGACTAGGGGCTCGGCCCGAAGAGAGCCAGAAGACGGACCTGTCATCAAGTCTTGGAGAGACTCAGGGAGGCCTCGCCCACAGGTAAGTCGCGCCCTGGTGTTCGGGGCAACTCCCGGGGCAACTGAGGACCCAGGGCACTGGAACCCGGGGCGGCTGGACTGCAGCAACGGCTAGAGGGCGGCGTCGCCAACAGGGTCATCACACGGGAACCTCAGGCCGGGGGAGTAGTAGACAGGGCCCGACTTCGGCTGTGGGATCTGCAGGGACTCTGCTTCGGCCGCTCTTCACCCTGGTAGAGTTGCAGGGAACCAAGGCCTCGGGTGAGGCCTTGCCACGGCTCGGGGGAGGGGTCCTCTCTGGCTGCAGGTCCTCCTGTAGGAGATAAGCGGACTGTGGCCTGCTTTACATCCGACCTGACGTGACTAGTGGCGGTCGTGGTAGCACAGGGGATATCAGCTTCAATGCGGCTAGTTGCCTGCTCTGCTTCTGGCCTGACATGACTAATGGCCGACGTCTGGATGGCCCAGGGAACAACACCTTCAGTGCGGCTAATGGCCTGCCCTGCCTCTGGCCCAACATGACTAGTGGCCGACGTCGTAGGGGCGCAGGAGGTTGTAGCTCTGGTGCGGCTAATGGCCCGTACCGGGGAGCTGAGAGGACTAGTAGCAGAGAGACGGACTGTGGCCAATCCTGCCTCGTAGCCAGTACGGCTTATGGCCAATACTGCAGTGCCACTCTTGGGAGAACAACTACAGGAGTCGGACGACTTATGGCCTGTCCTGCCCGGCCGACACGCGTCCGTGCCGCGGCCATGTAGCGGGGATTCAACTGGGGAACAGACTGTGGCCGGTTCTGCCCCGAACCCGGTATGACTGTGGCTGATACCGTGGCACTGCGTGGAGTTGTAAACTCCACCTCTTACCTGGCGAGTGGAATTTCGGCTGGAGACTAGGCTCCGGCGACTGCTACCTTTCCAGGTCACCACCTGGGAGCAAGAGGGGCGCTGGGAAGTGGTACAGGTGCTCCATTCCTGTTCCCAGCCGCTCTGTGTCAGCAGCGGTCCCATGGTGGTACTGGGGGAGTCAGGGGTGCTGGTGTTGTCTGCTCTGGCTGTCGTGTCGTCTGCGGCTCCAACCCCTAACTCCTGTATTTCACCACCCTCCTCGGTAACAAAGTCACGATCCCGTGACTGGAGGTGGTATAGGTTGGTGTTGGCCGTTTGGTGGATGGGCCCGAGGTGACTTAGGAAGGTAGTCCAGTGGTCGGTTGGTATATTGGCGTGTAGGTGGTGGGCGTAGGTGACACGCAGAGTGAAAGGGTGGTTTGTTTGCTGGAGAAGTCACAGCAGGTGTTGTGTGCTTCTGATGCGTTGATGTCGCCCGGAGGTGGGGATCCAGGTGATTCTCGTGACATGCATGGTGGTGGTGGTCGTGCTGTCTTGGAGGCGAATGCTGGCTAGAGGTAGTCCGGTGCAGTTTATATTGCCGGTGGAGTGTGGGGGCAGTGTTCCCCTGGGAGTGTGGTGGGGCGGGTTTTCCCATGCGAGATGCGGAGTAGGAAGGGTTATGGGGGTGGTGTTGGGGGGTGGGGTGGGCGGTTGGCTGTTAGTGGGCGAAGGGGTTGAGGTGTAGCGGGTTGGTGGGCGTGAGATACGCCCGGAACGGGTAGTGGTGGTGGTTAGCCATGGAGTGGGTGGCGACGGGGAATGGGATGGTGGAGCAGGGGCGGGCAGAGAGTGAGGTGGTGTGGTGTGGTTGGTTGTCGTGGTTGGTGGGGTAGGGGTTAAGCTGGGCACGGAGTGTGGGGTGGTCGGTGTGGAATTTCCTGTGGGTGTGTGCTGAGCATGTGGAGCGGGCGGTGTGGCGGCGGCGGGGGTGCGTGGTGGTGGGGTGAGTGTAGTGCGCGGGCGTGGTGCAGGAGTTTTGAGCGGCGAGGGGGCAGTGGAAACCATTGAGGAAGGGGATGGGGATGAATAATAGAGAAAAGGCTCCTCGTGGGGAGCAGGCGGTGTTGAGCTTGCTCGGGTGGTTGGGGAGGGAGCGGCGGGGGTTGGGGAGTCCTGGGCGGGGCTGACGTGGCAATTCCTGTAGGTGTGGGAGGTTCCGTTGCAGTCGACGACGACTTGGAAGGGGTTGGGGACTCTCGTGATGATATAAGGTCCAATAAAACGAGGGACAATCTTATTGGGGGTGGGGAGATGGGCAACGAAAACCTCGTCACCTGGTTTGTAAGGGTTAGCAGGGGAGGAATCGGCTTCAGCCTCTTAGTGTGCGTGCAGGTGTTGTAATCGACACTTCAGGTGATATAGGGGGTCCGTGGGTGGGGAATGAGCGGGGGGTTGTAGGTGCTGTCGGAGAGGGAGGAGGAGGGGCGCCTCTCCGAACACTCGCTCGTGGGGAGTGATGCCGTCATCGTGGGGGCAGGTGGTCATTCCCCATTGGACGATCTTGACGTGCGCAGGCCATTCTTGGTCTTGGGTACTTTGAATTCGGGTCCTGATTTGGTTCAGTAGGGTCCGATGGCTCCTTTCGCATACCCAATTTCCTTGGGGCCAGTAGGGGGAGGAGTGGGAAATGGCGAATCCGTATAGGGTGGATAGTTCTTTCCATATTTGCCCCTTAAACTCTAGGGGATTATTGGAGTGAATGGCCTGGGGAACGCCAAAGTAAGGGAAGAAGTGGCGCATGAAGGCATCGGCTATGGCGACGGCAGTGTGTTCCTTAGCTGGACAAGCAATCAGGAACTTGGAGTAAATGTCGACGAATGTGACGATGTATCTGTACCCGGACCTAGGTGGCAGGATTCCGACAACGTCGACAGACAAAAGCTGCCATGGTTTGTGGGCGGAGATCTTGCCGGCAGGACCCGCCGAACAGGTGATGTCCTTCCCTAGGCAGCATGCTCGACACGCCTGAGTGACACGTTGGGCGAGGGTAGTGGGGTTGGGGGCCCAATAGAGGTCGCTGAAAATCTTTTCGTACCCAAGTGGACTCCATTGTCTAAGTGGAGGTGGGTGAGGACGCCCACAGTGGAGTCCGGATCAAGGACAATGTGGCCCGATGGCGTGAAAAGTTGGTCCCCTTGCAGGTGGAGTTTTGAGAATAGATGCTGGGGAATCCAGGGAGGCCGATCTCGATTCTGCCAGTGCTGGATCAGCTCGGATTGAGGGAGGAGCGACCATACTGGTAGATGGGAGAGGGCATCCCCAGTCATGGTGGTTCCTAAACCCGATGGGTCCCATCGTCTTTGCATTGATTACCGTAAGGTTAACTCTCTTACGAAAACGGACACCTACCCACTACCTAGAGTAGATGATTGTGTTGATGCTATTGGCACTGCTAAATACTTAACCAAATTGGATCTGTTGAAGGGATATTGGCAAGTTCCTCTCACAGAAAGGGCCCAAGAAATTTCCTGTTTTGTGGTTGGTGGCAGTACTTATAAATGTAAAGTCATGCCCTGTGGTATGAAGAATGGCCCTGCCACCTTCCAAAGGCTGATGAATGATCTCACCCAGGGTTTGGATGGTTGTGTAACCTACATTGATGATGTTGTAACCTTTAGCAATATTTGGGAACAACACTTGAGCCAACTAGATGTCCTGCTTCAGAGACTGTCCTCTGCTAATTTAGTGCTTAATTTACCTAAGTGTGAATCTGTAAGGGCTTAAGTGCAGTAGGGGAGGCGGTAGCTCGATCGGTAGAGAGTTGGCTTGCGGTCCCGTGGGACCCAGGTTCGAATCCTCGCTGGTGCAGGGAACAGTTTAAGGATTTGAATTTCATTAAATCAGGCTTTACTGATCTACCAGAAGACCCGCCGACATGTCGTAAAAATGACCCCGCTAATACCAATACACCAGTCCTGTATGAGACAGCCCTAGCATGTATTCAATATGGACGGTGGGTGTTAAGCGCCGAAGTGGTGACATGTAGATTGTAGGAGGACGACTGGGCCTTGATAGCAGGCTGTGAAGCCTATGCCCAGAGTCGGACACATAAAAAAAATAAAAAAAATAAATAAAAAAACTAGGTTATGTGGTCGGCTTAGGCCAAGTTAGTCCACCTGATGTAAAGGTTCAGGCCATAGCAAATTCTCCCCAACCCAAAAATAAGAGAGATTTGCAACGATTCTTGGTATGGTAGGGCACTACCGACGCTTTGTTCTGAACTTCTCTGATCTTGTAGCTCCCCTCATTGATTTGTTAAGAAAAGGAGTCAAGTATGAGTGGAAGCTAGAATGTGAGGATGCCTATTCAAAAGTTAAAGCCATCCTGTCGAGTCACCCAGTGCTTCAAGCTCCCAGTTTTGACAAACCTTTTAAATTAGCTGTTGATGCTAGTGGTCTAGGGGCTGGTGCAGTTTTGCTACGGGGTAATGATCAGGGTTTTGAGATGCCTGAGTGCTATTTCAGCAAGAAATTCAATAAAGCCCAAAGGAATTATTCAACTATTGAGAAAGAACTCCTTGCACTCATACTTGCCCTCCAACACTTTTCTGTATATGTTGGTCCAGGGTCAGGTGATGTTGTAGTGTACACTGACCACCATCCTCTGAAATATTTGTCCCGATTTAAGGACAAGAATCTCAGATTGACCCGCTGGGCCCTATTTTTGCAAGAATACTCCCATGTTGTAAGACATGTACATGGGGTCAAAAATGTTCTAGCAGATTTCCTGTTGAGAACTTAATTTGTACAGTGTCCAGAAATTTCCCTTGGAAAATTTCTTCTCTCAGGAAGGGAGATGTTACTGGCATAGCTACCCGAGTTATGTGATAGAAAGAGGAGAGGGAGATGATACTTGTAAAGTGAGCTGCCGAGAAATCAGTTAATCTTTCCTATCTGTTCTGACCTGGTGGGTCGGACAAAGGGTCATTCTGTGTACACAGCGGTCAAAAAGGGTCACTGGAAATAGACTAGGAGATTATCACAAAGATCCTGTTTCCCAGTTTAACTGCTCCTGTCCCGTGAGAAAGTACAGTAAGCTTGTGAGGGGCGGAGCGTATTTTCGGAGTACGGCCAATCAAAATAGGCTGAATCTTTCTCTGCCTTTCTTGATGGCTTGTAATTGGCTATGGGTGAGCTGAGGAAGGCCTCTCTTGGGTCGTACGAGGTCTAGGACTGTTTGAGTGGCTATAGATTATTATTCTGAATGCCTAATGGCTAAATAACCGAAAGAGGCGGAGATACAACCTTTTATAAGCTCGATCTAGTAGAGAGAGCACCACTTTTTAAGTCATTTTTCAAGAGACACATTCACACGTCTTTGTACAGTCACGTACTTTGTTTGTCACATTTTATTACACTTTCCCTCTTAGTTTCTCTTTGCTTAATACGTGACGTTAATTTCAAAAGACTTTGTTTTGCACCCTTATTAGTTTATTCACTACTCCATCTACACTTGTGTAATTTATTCACTTTCTATCACCTATACTTGTGTGTGATTTATACTTGGTTTTTACCCTGTCTCCAAGCCACTCGTGTTGGGTATCTGTGAGTATAGTTTGTGTACCTACGCTCCACTGAGTTGTGATCTGTTTAGGTAAGAGTACCTAATTTATATTTGTATTACGCAGAGCTATTTGTTTATTTATTCTCTTTGTAATCAGAACCTGAAATCTGTATTCGGATGTTTGTGTTATAGTGTACAGTAAAGTTAAGTTAGTTTTCATGTGAACTTTACCTTATCCCTTTTGGTGATTAATTTAAGGGTTAAGAGTGCACCTTAATATACACGTCCGTTACAAGAGCTAGATCTCGTAGTCATAGTCTACTCTGTAACAAATAGCCTCGAAAGGACCATAAGGTGTGTTGCTGTTTGTTTTCCTATGTACTCCTGCCATCCACTGCAGAGCATACACCTCCTTCCCCAGGCCCGACAATGAAGATCTGAAATGTCCTATGGACTCCGGAAGGAGGCCGAAAGATCCACATCAGAGGCACCAACCACTTACTCACCCTTCTCCAAACCACCGACCAGCAGTCAACCCTGGAAATCGTCCACAACCCCCGTCAACCACCTCACAACCTCACCCTACATTGGACCCGGCTCCTCCATCACCTCAACCCCGTCCAATGTACGGCGAGATCCGACACCTACCACCTCCAGCCACGAGGCTGACTTCCACCCCCGCAACGGTGGTAAAATGCACACCGACAACGACGCCTACAAGCAACAAAAAGGGGAGAAAATGCTCACCTTGCAGGTAACTGGGCCTTCCGGGCCACAACGGCTTACTCTACTCTCTCCTGTAAGCCACTCCTCCCTGCAACCGAACCAGACCTGAGGTAGCAGCCCAAGTGCATTATTCTCCACCCGGGCCAGCCCTCATCAGACTTTGGTTGGGACTTGCACCTCAGCATTCCCATGCAGCAGCCCAGCAACTCCCACCGGAATTGCTGGCGAGGAAGTGACCACCAGTTCTTCCCCGACAGTTAACCTCCCCCAGGAGCAGAAACACAGTCACATCTGCCGGGTAGACCTGTGTGAGGGCGTCCGCCGGATCCCTCCTACCAGCCCTGGGACTTATAGCAGTGCTGTGGTAGCGCCTTCCGGGCGTACCACTGTGGTGTCACCCACCGGGTACACTGTGGCTGAGCCAGACCTCCACCAGGAGCAAGGTAGTGCCTGCCGGCCATGCCCCACCGAGAGCACCCACTAGGTATCTCTCCTGCCACCCTCGGAGTAAGAGATGCCTGGACAATGCCCACCAGGTTTGTCAAACAGAGGGAACGTCCACTGGAACTTCCCCTTCCTCCCCTCTGTCAGGGTAACGTCCGCCAGGCTTGCCAGGCTCAAGGAGCATCTTTGGGATCTCCTCCTCTCCCAGCGTGGAGTTACGCCAGTGCCCGCCGGGCCCGCCAAGCTGAGGGTGCGAGCTCCGGCTCCCCCTCTTCCACGAAGCTGGGATCTCCCAAAGGGGAGCGAGTCTCTGGCTTGGCACGACCCTCCTGTGGCCGAGTGGGATGCCCCTCTCTCTCCCCTACAGGTCTAGCATGTGATGGACGGGACGCAGGGATATGGTCGGTCCAGCTGCCCCTCTCCCGACAGTTGGCGCTGACGGACTCCCCAGGCCATCCAGGCCGCAGGTGACTCCTGACGGCCTCTCCCTCCCGAGGCTGCACCTCTCCTCCTGTGAAGGGCACCCCCCTCCTCCTCGAGCCCACCCGAGGTGCCTGATGTCCCCTGCACCTGGACCAAAGCCCGTGCAGTACGCCGGGCCGCCCGCCTCCTGGCCCTCTTCGATCCTAGTCCCGAGGGCCCCAGTACTCCGGAGGCTGCCTCCCGATGGGAGGTGATGTCCCCACCTCCTGCCGGCCTCTCTTCCACCCCAGGCCGACATCTGAACCTCCAGAGAGCGTGAGGACACTCTCACACTCACTCTCCGGCAGTCACTCCCTGTCCTGTGTGGGACTCCTCGACTCCCCCCAGTGCTCCCTGAGTGTACACAGTGAACAATTCCCTCCTCACTCCTCCCCAGTGTTCTCACATTCTCCCCAGTGCTCTGGTGTTCTCCCCGGTGTCCTTGTGTGCTACCCAGTAAGAGTGAACCCAACAGTGATATCCCCAGTGACTTTCCGTAGACCTAAACACCTACTCCAGGTTCAGTGTACGCCTCAGTCATACGAGGGAGAAATCTCTGAAAGACAGGTGTGAGGCAAGAACTTATTGTGTAGCCCTAAGACATATACGTAGTGTGCCACAGACTCATCATCCCCAGTGTGCCACTCTGCTATTATAATTTGTAACTTAAGCTGTTCTAATTGAACTCCACCTGCCACGTGTGGTATTCCATATTGTATTGTTTGTCTAAATCTGGTCAATACATGTGCTGTACTGGTTTGCCTGTGTTTTTGCCCTGTTCCTTTTGTAAATGTTCTAACCCGGTCAGGTAGTAAAGGACCCCAAAAGCTTGTGCCTGTGACTTGTGGTGCAAGGAGTCGCCCCAAGACACAGTAGTAAACCTCAGGTTGAGCCTGTGTACTTACGGAGCGAGAGGTCGTGCCATAAAAACACAGCGCATGACAGTCTCCATTGCTGTTTAATATATACATGGATGGGGTTGTAAACGAGATGCAAGGTAGGGCAGTGGATGTGGGGGTGGCTCTAATGAATGAGGGTGAGACGTGGAAGAGTCCGGTGCTGTTGTTTGCTGATGGTACAGTATTGTTGAGTGAAGATGAATGGGAGTTGCAAGGTTTGGCGAATGAGTTTGGGGCAGTGTGTAAGAAGAGGAATCTGAAAGTCAATGTAAATAAGAGTAAAGTTATGGTGATTGAGAGGAATGAAGTCACAGAATGCACAGTGAGGTTGGATGGTGAGGATATGGAGAATGTGAGTGCATTCAGTACTTGGGCAGTGTGATGAGTAAGGAAGGGAGTTTGGGGGATGAAATACTTGAAAGGGTACAGCAGGGAAGGAAGGTTGTTGGTTCACTGAAAGCGGTGATGAGAAATAGGGAGGTGAGTATGCAAGTCAAGACCTCACTGCATGACACTATTGTGATCCCTATCCTGACGTATGGAAGCGAGACGTGGACCTTGCTAGAGGGTAACAAGTCAAGAGTGAGAGCAATGGAAATGAGTTACTTGAGAGAAGCATGTGAAGTGACATGGAGGGACAGGTTGACGAATGAAGAAGTGAAGGAACGTTGTGGCGTGGATGTAGCTGAGAAGAGTAGAAGTACACTGAGGTGGTTTGGACATGCGGAGAGAATGGAGAATGAAAGACTGACCAAGAGGGTGTATGTAGGTGAGGTGGAGGGAGGGGAAGATCGAGGATAAGGTGGAGGGATGGAGTTGAGAGGTATATGAGGGAGGGGGGAGTGAGCTGGGGGGAGGATAGGTAAATGGTGGGTGACAGAGCGACTTGAAGGCGTTTTGTCTACGGCCACCCTTTGCGGGATTAGGGAGTCGGGCTATAAATAGATAGAAATTATGTAATTTTACCTAGTTTGTATGCCAGATAATTTAGATTGCTATGCAGTGTAAGAAAACTCTGGCATGTTTTAGATGTCTCTGATGTGGTAACTGTAAGTGCCAGAGTAAACTAGAAGCTTCGAGTGTAATGTAAGGCTATAAAAGGATGGGGAAGGGCCAAGGGCCGTCAGTTTCGTTTCAGTTCAGTTTAAGTTTAGTTCAGTGTCAGTGCTGTTAGTGTAGATTGTATAGTTCCGGTACTTAGGAAAACAGTGAAGTTAGCAAGCATTAAGTGCAATTATTTGGAAAATAAAGACAGCTGAATCCAGTGCTTATTTACCACGCCTGAGCTGATCTTGTTGTTGTACACCGAAAGGTTGTCCATAAGAACAACTCACTGGGTAGCGTCCTTCCTATGCATACTAAGCTACTGTGTTGGAGCCTGTGGCAGTGTGTGACGGGGACGTAATAATTTTTAGGCCTGTGAGCAATAAATCATCCTTTATTTATCTGTGCATATGCACAGAACATAGAAAGAAACAGAGATGTAATATACGAGATTATTCGGTAACAACAAACTTACGTCTCTCGCAGGCCGAACCAAGGCTCTCAAGTTCAAGCCACCTTTGAGTGAGCTTCAGTCGGACTCAAGCCTTGTAGACCTGTTATTTTGAGTCAATTGTGTATCCTGAGGCAGAGTGATGCGCTACGTTTTACCCCTGAGGGTAGGGTTTTTTTTTTCAAGAATTCTCCCCCAGTATCCCTGCTTGTTGTAAGAGGCGACTAAAAGGGTTGGTGGTGGGTTAGTGCCCCACCCTGTAAAAACAACTAACTAAAAATACAAACAGGAAGCCTCGGACCAGGACTGACCAAAAGTTGACGACAAAGGAACGGACAAAGGACGAGGTAAAGATCGCGCCTTGGAATGTTAGGGGTATGAATGATGAGGTGAAAGAGAGAGAGATTGTACAGGTGCTTGAGAGTGCGAAAGTGGATATATGTGGAATAACTGAAACTAAATGGCGAGGTGCGAGTGTGAGGGAATAGGAATGTGGATGGGGTATATGCGCGGGAGTGGGTGAGAATGAGAGGGCGAAAGAGGGAGTGTGTATTGTTGTGAGCAACAGGTGGAAGGAGAATGTAAGAGAGTATGGGTCAGTTGGGTCAAGGATTGTGTGGGTAAGAGTGAAAGTTGGACTACAAATGTGGGCAATTGTGTGCATGTATGCGCCAACGCAAGATCGTGTAAGTAGAGTGAGAGAAGAGTTTTGGACAAATGTGGAAGCCTGCTTGGAAAAGTTTGAAAGGAATGAGAGAGCGTTTCTGATTGGAGATATGAATGGAAAAGTAGGGAATGAGAAGGTGGATGGAGTGGTTGGTGAGTGGGGTGTGCCTGCAGAGATGGATGAGAATGGCAGTGCTTTAGTGGACATTTGTGCTGGGAGGGGGTTGGTGGTAGCTAATACCCTCTTCAGGCACAAAATGATCCATAGGTATACATGGGGAGTGGTGAGAAGAGAGGACGGTGGAATGAATGAACGGAAGACAATGATTGACTATGTGTGCCCGGATGAAAGGACGAGAAGATGTGTAACGGATGCAAGAGTATATAGAGGCTGGGGGAGTGGACTTTCTGACCACCACTTGGTGGTGGCCAGAATCAGAATCCAAACAATATGGAGGAAGAGAAGAAGGGAAGGACAGGAGGAAGTATTTGTAACAAGGAGGGTAGAAAAGTTACAAGAGGATGGAATAAAGGCTGAATATAAAAGGGAAGTGGAGGAACGATTGGGTAAATATAGATTGGAGCAGATGGGGGACGTGGAAGGTGTGTGCAAGGTATTCACAGAAGAAATCTGTGCAACATGTGAGGTGGTGTGTGGGGTGAAGAGAAGACGAAAGGGGGTTCAGGGAACAGCATGGTGGACTGAAGAGGTGAGAGAGGCTGTGGCACAAAAGAAGAAAGCATATAATGAGTGGATGAGGAACAGGGGCGATGAACAAGCTGAGAGACGGACGAGAGAGTTATATGTAGTGAGGAGGAGAGAGGTGAAAAGATTAGTAAGAGAGAGTAAGAAGAGAGTGGATGAGGA
>JAGKTI010025565.1:0-13925 GCA_018397915.1 Birgus latro
GTTTATAGCTTTTTAACCCCTTTAGCCAGTGGACACATTTTCTTTTTTATTAGTGTTACCTGGGGGCGATTTTATTTAGCTTGATACCTCTACTAGTAAAGGCTATCTCCAAACCATCTAACGCGAAAAGTCTGATAAACAAAATAAAACGCATGCAGTAAGTATAAACATTAATATACGGTTCAGAGTGTTCTTAATCCTCTCCTGTCGCTTACCACATCAAAACAATATCAGGCGTAGTGTTTATGGCTTTTTAAGGATATTTTAGGCTTGTTTTCGACGATTTAGTGAGAAGTGAAGAGGATGGTGACAGCTGGCGGAGGGGACGGTGTGGCGGGTGTGATTCCACGTCAGCCAGTCTCCTCTCTCAGCTTCCTGCGTTTCCCATCAGCGACCCGGAAAAGGATGGGGCGCTTAAGATGTTTTAATGACCGGTGGTTTAGTTGCGACGTGTGGGTGATTAATGGCGGTAGTGGGGAGGGTGGTTAGCGGCGGTGATGACAGTGAATGATAGCAGGGTCGAGTCGGGGGGAAGTGGGGGGCAGAGGAGCTGTGATTAACGAGTTGGGTGATGGTGCTGGTGTGTTCGATGGGAGGAATGCATGGTCGTAAGTGATGGCCATTTATGCTTAGTGCCTCATCTCTGCTTATACTAGTAATTATAATCCACTGATGTGGGGAAATGGAAGACGGAGGAGAGCTGATTAACGAGGTGGGTGATGGTTGCTGCGCTTTGTATGGTAGGAATGCATGGTTGCAAATGGTTATACTCAGTTCCTCATCTTTGTAAGCACTGACATTTATTGATCGAAAAAAAAGTGCTGACATTTAGCCCTGTGAGGTGGGGCCATGATTCCAGGGGCTTGATTGATGTGTGAATGAGTGTCTGACCCACTTCACTAAGCATGCTGTTGGTACTTCTTCACTTAAGGAATTTATTATTTGCCTCTGGAACCTACCTAACCCTTTTATTAGGCTGGAAAGATGATGATAATGATGATAAATGATGATGATGATGATGATGATGGTGACGATGGGATGAGAGAGAGATTTTATTTGTCTAATGGTGTAGGTATGCACTCTTGTCGTAAGGATGTGGTTTTGTGAGGATGTGATGTGTCTGTACTTAATCCATATTGTCACTGTATATATAAAATTTCCTAAACAATACCGAAATCTATTGGATATTTGATTTCTTATCCATTACTCATTTCCACCTCACGCAAATCTATATCTTTTAACGAAAATATCAAAAGCCTTCTACACATACTGAAAAAAAAAGACTGCAAATTTTAGTAGTATGTGGACGGATATAGATGAGGCGAAGCTATTCAAAGTATGAGAAATTAATACTACAGGCAAATACATGACCAAGTTACTCTCAAGTAGGTTTATCATGTTTGAAAAGATTTTACTGTTTACATATCGGCTGTTGCTAAAATGATGGTGATAAATCCGTATCTGTTTCAGTCTAACTTTATTACAGAATCTGAGGAGAAGACAATATTACCGGTATTACTTCCCAAACTGATGGCCAAACATCCCAGGAACTGTTTGTCAAGTTCTGTTTTATTTTCACACGACGGAACAATTTACTCGTAAGGATTAAGTGGCAGAGACTTGCTGTTCTGTATGCTAAAATGGACGCTTACCCAACAGCACGCTTGGCAGGTATGAGAGTCGTAATTGGCATCATTAACAACGCTCCCGAGGTCATTAACAGGTGAGAGGAACAATTAACTCTCAGGTACCTTCGTCCCACTAAAGGCCTTGCAGAGGATAACCGGCCATCTTCTCCATCTTGGTTCTTCAACAGTCTGAGTAGATGAGATTTATAGTGTCATTCGGAGGGATTGATAGTGTGATTCGGCCACTGACGGGAAGTATGAAATGCGCGATAATTAACAACGGCCATTTAGAAATTTCCGTAAGCTCTGAGATCGTCCAAGAACTTTGTGTATATCTAGTTACAAAATGTCGGCGGTGGCCAGATTGTTCACTGCTCCGCCTGTGCACATGACGGTCCCCCCTGGCGGTAAGGAGGTAAAAGTCAGCCTGTTATTTACGAGGCTGTCGAGGGAAAGACGGACTCTGTGATGTGCCGGCCATATCAGCCTATGTGGACCTGACTATATCGTCCCTCACGAATCCATTGCACTTACTGTGAGGATATTCTAGGGTTGCGATGTTTTAAATGAGAACCTAAGAACATAGTAAAGTGGTTATCTATTATTTTTAAACTGGGATGCGTGTCTCTCATCCCATATCCTACATACCTCATTTCTCTCGCGAGGTGAGAAAGAGAGGTGTGGGAACTGCAGAATCCTCCCATGTTGTCAGCGTGAATGTGATAAACAAGGAACATAAGATTTCTAAAAAGACCTCTTGTTCAACATTCACGTAAATATTCAGTAACAGTGGATATTCAAGCACAGAACCAGCACGGGCGATGGACGATCAAAACTGGTATTTTCTGAAGCTGATGCTGTTGTTGGATGCCAGGATTATGCACAAAGGATGCTGTACAACGGCAGGGAAATTAGTTCAGTCTGCGTCTCTCCTTGTCAACATCCCTAACACTTTTAATCTGATGACCTATTTTTTTCTACTGTATTCTTACAATGTATAACTATTTATTTAGAAAGGAATAGGTTAGATGTGAGTTTCATTAACCTCTTCACTACTCGGGGATTCTCTTAAGCTGTATGTAATCGTCTAGTAGTATAAGAAAATAAATGATTGTTTTAGCGGCTTGTAGCTCCGCGCGTTTTTATTTATTTATTTTATTTTTTTGAGGGCATAACATAACTAAAAGTCTAAATCGAAAATCGATGAAAGTAATTTTTAGGTACCAGTCTCACGCACATGCAAAGTAATAACCTAGCTAATCGGTCTACAAATAAAGGCGTGAGGTCGTGAAAAAAAAAACAAGCATATTCCTTTTGAGAAATTTAAAAACGGCTGGTAATCAAAACAGAATTTCATTGTTTAATCACAGACATCAAATCCAAATAAATTTTTTACTAATTAGCTGATTGGTAGACACTTTACTCAACTGGATGGGCACTCAGTGGAGCGCATCTCTCCGACAAGGGCAACGTAATTTCCAAACCACTCTTCATAATGGGTTAGGTTTTCTCATCACTGATTAGGGTTTCACAAAGAGTGTTTTCCTGATCCAGAATCTGTAATAAGATCCGGATCGGTCCCAAAAGTTAATCGGCTGTTCCCTGGGACATGGGCTATCTCCTCGTCAAATTTGGTCCAAACTTCTCTTTGAATATTTGAGTAATCCTGCTAACAGATAAACAAACAAACAAATAAACAGGGATGAAAACATGCCCTCCTTGTCAGAGAAAATAATTACTCATTTAATATCAATAAAACGCTTTCAGAATACCGGCATTTGATATTTTTACTCACCTTCCTCTTCTGCGTCAGCTATGACTAATGACCTCAGCAGCCTCTCTCCTTACCTGTAAATAGAAAGCAGGATTTACTATGTTTTGTTCGTCCTGAGGAGAAAAACAACAAATAACATATCAGATAAAACACAGTACAAGACACCCAAAGAGAAATAAGCGTAATGTATCCAGAAAATATTTTGCACTGAAGAATGTGGCATGTGTTTTTGTAGAAAATAATACGCTGATCGTTTTCAGTCTCTCTCTCTCTCTCTCTCTCTCTCTCTCTCTCTCTCTCTCTCTCTCTCTCTCTACACTTTATTCTTTCCACTCCTGTCCACCATCAGCCACGTAAATGCCACCACACACACAATCACACAGGACACACCAAACAAACATCCAGCCACCATCTCACGAAACCCAATCCGGACGTCCTCAGGCAGCGAGCACATCTTTCAAAACCTTTCCCGTCCACAGCAACACCAGAAAGCAAACCCAGCCAACAGGGACACGCCAGCAACGCTTCCAAAACTCGCGGTTCAATATTTTTCCAACCTCCTCGAAGCCACATTCTCCCCCTGTCCAAATTAACCAAGCTTGTAGGGGATCCGTCAATGTCTACTGGGAAAGTCTGAGCCACAGTGCGAAGTCTCGGTTTTTGGCGCCGCTTCTCGCACGTGAAATATTGCGAAAAGACTGCGATGAATTATGCGCCGAAAGCTAATTTAGTGATAAGAACAAGACTGGATTTTCAGATATGGGAGAACAGCTGCAGCAAATACGAAAACGCTGGGGATAAATTTGTGAAGGATGGTAATTTTGAGGTGGTGACAATGAAGGTACGATCTTGCTGTGATGGTGAATGTTGTAATTATGACTCCTATTGAGAAAGTGAATTATATTAAGATTATTAGTCTAGAGATATGTATTAATTAGAATTATTTCCCATCGGTTGTTATAAAAAGGGGTGCACACAATAAAGCAAACAAACGTGCAAACAACTGATTTAGGGATTTGGACAAGAGATTATGGTCTGACACAAAGCAGCCATTATGACAGGCTGACATTAAAACAATTCATAATATCCCAAATATAAAACATATGTAACTGAGCTTACCTTTCTAGCAACATTTATAGATACTGATCCTTGCAGCCATGAGCCTCAGTTCACATTAAAATAGTGGAAAAAATTCGTCGTTAAGTACCATATCTCACTCAACCCACATCGACCCTCATACCTACCTGCTCTTTTTCTGCCCTAACCTTATACACATAATGCTACTTCCTAGGATATACCTCACTCTTCCTCCTTCCAGTCTAAAATCCTTCCTTCTCCTCCTCCTCTGCTTCATCATCATTTTCTTTTTTCTCCGTTTTTTCCACTTTCTATGCTCACATTTCTCCTGTTGTGTTTCAGATTCATATGTCTTCGCTTACCCTTGCCTCAGCGAGTGTCTTGTCTCCTGCCTTTCATAAAAATAAAATCGTCTCTCAGTCTCATATATTCCTTGTTCCTAATTTATTCCTTTCACATACCTCTCCTATCCTTTGCAAGTTTCACATCCCTCTTTCATTTCTTTCTCGCTCTTACACCCTTGCTAATTGATCTAACATATTCATTCTTCTCTTCTAATTCTTAAGTCCTCAAGCATCACACGTCCCCCTTTCACGACCCTTTACCTTCACCCCTTACTGTCAGTCTCTTAGCACACTCCTCCTTTCTGTCTCAGCTCTCTGCCTAGTCTTCTCATTCTTCCTTCCAGTCTCTCCTCTTCGTCCTCATCCTTCACCTTTTCCTCCCTCTCATAATTTTACTCCATATCCATTCTCCATCCCAACCTCCCGCTCTTTTCATTTCTCCCCCCTTGACACAGATCTTTTTTTCCCCTCCTCTTCCTCCTCCTCCATCTCTCTCTCACAGCCATTTTTCACTTGCCTCATCACTCCTCCAGTTCCCACCTCTCGCCTGCCCCACCTCTTGCCTCTCACCCATCTTTCTTGGCCAGACGGACACATTTGGTCATGGGGGTCCTACATGTGAGGTACTGTGTGTTGACCGCCACGTCACTCCGCTGTCAAGGGAACGCCACACTAAAGTTCCCTTGTGTTGCCAGCCAAGGGAAGAGTAGCACAGTGTGAGTCGCCACGGAACACTAATGCTTTCTAGAGGGATGTGTTCCTGGGCAAGGGAAGTGGGACCAGGTATCTTCGTTAAGTAGCCACGGAACACAGGTGCTGTCTGTAGAAGTCACCACGGAACACTGATGCTCTCTGCAGAAGTTGCTACGGAACACTGATGCTTTCTTGAGGGATGTGCTACTGAGCCGAGGAAAGGGCAACCCAGTAGTTTCATTAGTCGCCACGGAACACTGATTTTCTCTGTAGGAACGTATGCCCAGACCAGGGAAGAGTAGCACAGCGCGTCCAGAAGGCACAACGAAACATTGGTTCTCTCTAGAGGAGTGTTTTGCCGGGCTAGGTCAGAATAGCACGATGAATCTGTAAGTCAGCATGGAACACAAATGCTCTCTTGAGAAATGTGTCGCCGAAGCAGGGAAAGAGTAAAAGAGTATCAAGATATGGAGGACACCTGTAATCTGGAGTATGGAATATTTTTTTATTCATTTGTTTTCCTTCCTCTGTTTATTTTCTGTAAAAAAAAAAAAAAATTGTAGAAATAGCCATACAACAACACTGACATGTGGTGGAATCTAGATAATCAAGCCAAGCTGTGTACTCGTATTTGTGTGTGTCTGTGCGTTTGTTTGTTTCTCTCACGACGATATAACTCTTTTTACCTTAGGTCGGGATAAGTCCAGGGAGTGTCAGAAAAAATATCGAACAAAAATTATGGCGATCGTGCGCGACGCGACAGAGAGAAATTGTCGGAAATCACACAGGCGAAGAATGAGAAAATAGTTTGTTCGACTTTTTGGTCAGGATTGGTCTTTGTGGGTTTACTGGAGGTGTGGAAACAAAGATAATGGTATTTGCGAATATTTTGTGATGGAAAAGCTATTAGTCAGTCCCGCAAATATCTGTCTATCCATTTATCTATATATGTGTGTGTATGTGCGGGCGTACGTTCTTACATCCTTGTGTGTGTGTGTGTGTGTGTGTGTGTGTGTGTGTGTGTGTGTGTGTGTGTTTAGCCAAATTCAGACACTTTTTAGGTACACAGCCTCTTTACACTCACATGACAGTAACTACCGTTTGGACTGTGCACAAACAGTGGGGTAATTAATTTGCTGGCGTACAATACAAAGCAACAAGGTTTTTCATTTTATATATATAAATTATCAGCCGTTTACCTGCTCAAGTTTACCTTCTGCTAACTAAAATTATCAGCTAGTGCTCAGTAAAAATCTTGATGGATTTATTGCCTAGGAATGAGTTAAAGAATATAATAAAGGTATAATCAGTTCGGGATACTTATCATTTATTATTTGGCGTGGGGAAGCATACTCAACAAAATTAAAGTGGATCAGAGGAGAATATTTTAATGGCAAAAATTTCAACACCTGAGCACCTTTTTTTTTTTCTTAGGTTATACGAGTCTGAAGTAAAATTAGCTCCTCCAGTAGAACAGTCTTTACACCTGCGTCCGAAAGCGCGAAGGAGCTATGCGTTTGGTTCTGTGTGTGTCTGTCTTTCCGTCTGTTTGTCTGTTTGTTACCAAGTTTATGGGAAGACTACTGGATGGAACTGCGCCAAATTTAGCATATTTAATGAGCACCGTCAGGGGAATAGGTGATTGATTTTTAGCCGAGTAAGTCTCAGGTCATATGTCAAGAATAAAGTCAACTCAAACAGCTTTCAGCCGATTTTGACCAAACCTGGAGGAAGGGTTGAGAGATAGGAACGGGTCAAGTGATTCGAATTTAAGAACAATCAGTCAGAAGTAAAGGATACCTGGCAACATCCAGCCTTGTAATTCAAATGAGTTTTATTCGATTTGGTTCAAACTTAGCAGAATGGTTTAAGGTTAGCCAAGGATAAACTTATTCTATTTTCAGAGCATGTCAAAGGTCAAGGTCACAGGGTAAGAATAACTTAAACACTTTTCATCCGATTTGAATAAAACTTGGTGGATGTGTTAAGGGTCAGGTAAGGATGAACTAATTCGATTTTGAGAGCAATCAGTCTAAGATCGAGGGCACAGGACAGGTTCAAATGTTCGGCGTTAAGGCCCTCTCGCAAGATCAGTGGGCACCTCTTGTGTCTGAGCACATTAGTCATCACTTTCCAAGCATGCTAACTAATCGTGCTATAAACCGTACATCAGAAGTGGGGATGGTGCTTCAGTTCATCAGTCTTCGTGATTATTTCCCAGCATTCTTTCATTACTTTATTCCAACGCTACAGGTGCAAAATGACGGTGTGGACGGAGCTTTAGACCGATTGGCCGGCGCGGGTGTTGCACTGTTTTGAGTACTTCTTGTCAGTTCTGTATTAATCTTGCTATTCCACTCTCTGTTATCAAGCCCAGGCGTGTGTGACAAGACTGTTGCAAAGGAAGCTTTACAGCGATGTTATCCGCGTTGTATATCTAAAAAGCATATTTCCTGAATTACCTCCCTTGATGTTCCGATCTTCATAAAAGTTTCCACTTACTTTCCTCTCGTTTATTAAACTGCACTTGCATGAATGTAATTTTTCAACTTGCCACCATTATGCACAAAAGCTAAAATATCTGATACATACCACCTTGTTTTCTCAATCGTGTACAGATCTATCTATTTTTGCAGATCTGTACCCTTTCTATTTTCACAGGTCTCAATATTTCGCAGTTCAAATATCAAATAGCGGTTTTGAAAGACATTCCTTCTCCTGCCACTATCGTATACAATATGCACTTCGCAAACGACGCCATCAAGCACCCTGACACCAGCCACACACACACACCGTCTCTGATGTAAACAAACACCGGGTACTTTGCCTTCTCGTCCGCAGAAACCATCTATCTATCTATCTATTGCCAGACGCCTCAATCCCGAACCGGGTGGCCACAAACAAATCGCCTCCATGTCACGGAGCTATTGGGGGACGCATTTAGATAAGCGGAAGCGTAGCCGAAGTGGAAGTAGAAGGGCGAAGTGAGTTTCCATTCTCGCAGTGTTCAGCGTTTGGGTATATTTCGTGCCGGGAGCTACAGAAATTGAAAAATAAGTAAAATAACAGCAATAATGAAATCTGCATCAACTAAAATTTATACGAGACGCGGTATTCTTTCTAAGATGGCCAAAAAGTTAAGCAGATTTTCCTTCCCTCCTCCTCTCTAAGACAATTTATCTTCCTTGAGACGGTCACCAGTGCACCAAGACGCTCAAAGGTTAATTAAGAAAAATCAATTGCTGTCGTGGAAATTTATATCCTCAATTAAGTGACAAGAAGGACCATATAGATTAAGCATGGGATCGTAGACTAGATATCTCGTAACACGTCTTCCTTTGCGATTTAGTTTGCATATTACGTTCTGTCTGTCTGTCTGTCTGTCTCAAAATGCTGAAAGAAACTGTGGTGTAATTAGATGTATATAAAAAAACAACAACATACATCAAGGTGTAATATGCCCAATAATTCGCCAAGAAAAAGGTGCTCCCAAGTCCCCTTACCACCTAAAATACAGCGATACAGCATAAAGTCACGCTGCTGAAACTTAGAAGGATTTATGTAAAGACCTGCGTCACTACAAAGGTCCAATATTGTTCAGTTTTCTCGCGTCCCTTATTCTTCTCAGAGGTGAACACTAAGATCCTACGGCCTCTGAGGATTCACTTCTTAGCATCCTCCGTGACCCGTAGTACCCGTAGGTCAGGCAGAGTTCAAAGGTCAGGTGTTCTTTTTCCGACTCTGACATCAGTAAACGTTTCTGGTTACAGGGAGAGTTTGGCAGCGGCCTTGGAGAAGGTTGTGAGGCAGGTACCTAAACAGTAGTTCTTCCTGAATGACTTAACAACAAAAGGTGTATTTGCTTTATAATATAACTACACATTAATCTACAGCAGAAAATATACACGGGAAGAACAGGATATATTATAACAGTAGGTGCATAACAGCGCTTCTTTTAATATTAGTGTGTACTGTTAATATAGGGCATATAACATTCAATGCACTTTCACTGGTGTTTGAGCTTCTGTTTTGTCGAAAGTGTGTTGGGAAGTGGAGGTCTGTGCTATACTTTCCATACTAGAAACTCTTAATTGTATGGCTTAGGCTATCATGGCAGAGGCCTTGGTACTGGGCGTCTGGGGTAATATAAACAATATAAAATTAGGAAAGCAAAATAATTAGATTCAGAAGTTTCCTTTTGCCTCACCGCCATATTATAAAATTCATACTGTTAACCTATGCGATCTTTCCTCTGCAGCCTTGTGTGTGTGGATTGTGATCTTGCAGTTTTACATGTACACAGGCATACACTCCTTTTTCTTTTTTCCAACTTCCCTGGCTAATGCTGTTTAACTACCCTGATTCCAATACTGAGTACTGTACAAAAGGAAAACATCTTCCAGGAGCTACTGCTGCAAACTAAACCCTAAACTTCTGGTGTATGCACTTTATGTTATCGCCTGGAATCGTGCTAATCAGTTCCTTGTCTGGAGCAGTGCTACTTCCTCCGTTGTAACTGCAGTGGGATTTGCAGATTTAAGTCTCCTTAATCTTAGTTGCATTTTATCAAAACCTTTTCCATCAATTTTGCCTTTAATTCACTTCCAGCAGTTTTCCACTCAGATGGCTCTGTTGCTGTGTCTTCCCCTGATGATGTTCAGTTTTTGTTTATATTCTGGTTACCACTCTTGGCGATTCCATTGCTGTTTCTTCATTTTCTACCTGTTCTTACTTTTTTATGCATAATTTTTTTCTCTCTCTCTCTCTCCTTCTCTCTCTCACTCTAAAAGATTATTATTTTTTTTCCCATTTTTTTCCGCCACAGTACCAGTAAGGCATATGGTCCAGACGGGTCCTTCCTGCTGTGCCTCCGTGATGACACTCTGCCTAGGTAAACAGCTGCATGTTTGTCCGTCAACTTACACCTCTCCTCCTTGCTGGAATTTTCTCTCAGTCACCCCGTCCCAAGGAGAGAGATGGCCGTCCCTAACCACTCTTAACTATGATCCAACTGATTTGATTTTTAGCAGTTCTGAAGCATTTACATCAGCCTATAACAGTAAGATAATGCTGAGTCTTTTTTTCTAATTACCTTACTCTCAGGTGTTCAGTATGGTTTCCGTCAAGATCATTGCACAGGTGATCATCTTCTCTTTTCTTTCTCAGGGTCCTCCTCCTCTCACGGAATTCCCTTGTAATATTTCCTTTAAGTCTAGTCAAATCCAAGTGTCTCCGATTAGGGATGGGAAGTATTATTTTATTTTCAGTTACTCTTATCTTTGTTTCTGTCCTTCCATTTGTACCTTATTGTAACTATTTTTTTTAATCGGTCAGTTTATAGCTATTACTGTTTACTCTTACGGCCACTGTTCTTCTAAAGCTACCCACCGTGCAGTAGTGTTAGCATTACGTCTTTTAACCAGTTGTCCCATTATAACTACTCCTACTACTACTACTACTACAACTATTATTACTACTACTACTACTATTATTACTACTACTACTACTATTATTATTACTACTACTACTACTTTTGTTATACGTATGTATTTATATAATTTACGGATGATATGCAAGTCTGAAAAAGAACAGAGAATAACGCTTATCAAAATAAACATGAATCATATCCAACATTACAAAGAATTTTACACTGTCGCCGATAAAGATGCCACATACAATATATTCCTTTGTCTTGCTATAGCATTGCTGGTTGCCATAAGTAAGTCAGCCTGAGTAGGGGTAATTGAAGCTGCCATCACCAAATTCACGATCAGCTCAGCCTAAGAATAGTAATATATATAAATGGACACAAGCTACGAACTGCACTAGAATTACTTTATCAGAAAAAAATTGAGGTTCGTTATTAAGTGCCTTGAATGCAGCAAAGAAGTACAGTTCATACCAAGACTTTAGATCACCCATTTCCTTTCTGTCTGAAGGTCTCCAGTCTCACGAAAGGGTGTCCTCTACGTACTTTCTCCTCTAGCTTTCCTTCGTTCGCTGATAATATGATGCAACCTCTACTTCGTCCCCCACCAGCTTACTCTATCAGGAATGGGATCGTTGGGGGACGTCAAGCCGAGCCAACCCAAGGGAAGTTGAGTCTATAAAAAAGGGTCCATAAAGCCTGAGCCATTGACGAGGGACAATGGCGGGTCTCTTGTGTGGTGCAGCGGTGGTCTATGGACGGATTCACCAACCAGCTTACGATCAGCTGTGGATTTATTTTTGTAGGAAAGTCAAGGAGGGTGTAGAATTTTCCCACTGCTCGTGTTGTATTTCCAGAAGCATATTTTAGCTGCAGGAAGAAGATGGTCGTTCATTATTATTATTATTATTATTATTATTATTATTATTATTATTATTATTATTATTATTATTGTTATTATTATTATTATTATTATTATTATTGTTATTATTATTATTATTATTATTATTATCATCATCATCATCATCATTATCATTATTATTATTGTTAATGTTGTTGCTTATATATTTATTTATCTCTTTATTTATACAGTCGTTTATTAATTTAAAGGGAAAAAGGAAGATGTAGAAATTTCCTAGATTCAGTTTCTCTGCAAGAATAAATTTCTGAATAAAATTTAAGCGCTATTTTTTCAGCAAAGAGAGAAGAAGACGAATGCATTAAAATCCCGCATCTCCTGTTCCTGTAAAAAAAAAAAAAAAAAAATCCGAGTTACAAGGAAGAGAGGGGAATGCAGAAGCTTCCCACGTCTCTCGTCCATCCTGCAAATTAAAATCCGAGTTATGAGAGGGAATTGTTCGTAAGTCTGTCTGTGAATCGATGCCCAGGTGTCCACAGGATGAGAGGACAGGTAGGCAGGTGGGTGGCTTGGAGGGTGGGTGGGCGGAGGGTGGGCGGGTGGGCGGCTGCAGGAGTAGAAGGTAAATAAAGGAGAATGAGCCACCTTGGACGCTATCAGGTAATGGAGACGTCTTGGGCAACAGGGAATGTTATCTTTTTTTTTCCACCTGGATCTTAAGGTATGCAATCTATCATTCTTACGTGTCCGGTATCTGTCGTGGAATAAAAACTTACTTTCTCCTCGGACAAAGCGGTTCTCAGGGACTCTAAAATATTCTTGGTATCTGATTTAGGGAAGAATGATGACTAATTACTTACCTGTGTTGAACTGCATCTCATTACCTTTCGTGCATTTGAGAAGAGGCACGGATTGCAAAAAATAAGTAAATAAAATAAGCAACTCTACACATTTTCTATATGTCTTTTATCTTACGTATTCGACTCTGGACCTAGGCTACAGAATCCTCCAAGAAGTCACCCATCTGCACCAATACCCACCTTCCAAACCGAATAAATGCTAGGGCGGTTTCACTCATGGCTGGTGGGGATGAGTTTACTTAATGTGGGTAACTTATAACGTATGGTTGGTTCTCACTGAAGATTTATTGAAAAGTTTGTAACCTTATTCCTTAAACTCTTCCCTGCCATAAACTTGGATTAATTTCGCGTCCTTTTCAACAGCAGTCCAACGCTTTACCACTTGACCACTCCCATCCCCACCTAGCTTACGTCCCCACTCAAACATCCTTTACCTGGTACATATATATTTCCTTTTTAACTTCCAACACCTGACTACCTTACCTGCTTATTCTCGCATGTTTTCCTTGCCCTTCATTTTTCTGTTTTTATTTTCTGCCTCATTATTACTGTCATCAAGAGTAAAGGAATTTGAAGTATGAACAAACAATTGATGATAACTGAGATACTATTGATAGCCATAGTTGTTATTTTAGCGATATTTTGCTGCTAAGATAAGTGTTTTTAAGATGTGTACGTATAATTTAAGGACACTTTTCGTCTGTAGTGATGTTTTTCTTGCTCCCTGGACCCAAACCCCACAACATCCTTAGGTGGGAAAAGAGGTCTGGATGATGACGATGAAGGTGAAGACGAAGATGATGATGATGAAGATGATGATGATGATGATGACTGTGAAAAGAAATGTGCAAAGAAATCATTACAGATGATATTATTCTTTACAAAGGCCTAAAAATATGAGAAAAATGCATTATTGGTGGGAATATAGGTACGAAGCTGGAAACTGTGCTGGCAGCCTGACAAAACACGCCATCTTTATTTATATTTTTTCTATTTATTTCTCTTTATTACTGTGTACCCGACATTCTGAAACGATCGTAATGCTACGTGTCTAAAATACCTTTCCGATAATGTAAACCCTATGTCGATCATTAGATGTCTTTAGTTTAACATTAAGTTGTATTTCATCAACGTACAAATAGAGTTCTCAGTAATTAGCGTGGTGTGAGGACAGAACGATTTGGCCATAGCATTAAGAAAGAGACAACTACTGCCACTACTACTACTACTACTACTACTATCACTACTACTACTACTACTAC
>JAGKTI010025566.1:0-13925 GCA_018397915.1 Birgus latro
GAGGTTTTTATGTTCACAGGCAACACTGTTTTCCTCCTGTAACAGGATAGTACACACACCACAGTGTGAATCTTGTGTGACTGAGCTAGGATGCATAATTATATATATATTGTATATAATGTCAAATTTTACTAGAGTAAAATTTGAATTTTTTCAGGGGCATAATGTCACGAATTTTCTACATTGTAACGTTATGTTAAGTAAATCGTGACATCGAGTGATTTTCCGGGCGGTACGTTCCTCTGAGCGATAATTTTTGAATTGTCGGTTCTCCTCTGAGCCATTATATGCCGCCGCGCCCCTTCCCACGCTTCTCGCGCCGTCGATTCAAATCGGAGCTCAGTCTGTCTGTAGACACGGTCCGCGCGCTACGCCTCGCAAAAAGGCTCGAGTGATTTTCTGATTTCAGATCTCAGCTTGTGTTGGCATTCGTTGCAGCTCCCACCCACTTTGGTGATCGTCGCAGCAGCTCGGTTTCATCCATACCGATTAGTATTTTCTTGTTTTTCCTAGGCTTAAGCTTTTTGAGATATTTAGCTGTTTGTCTGAGTGAGTGAGCGCATTCCCTTCCTTTGATTTGAATTGGAGTCATGTAATGTAAACTTATTTGCTTGTATTTAATAAATTTACAGTTCGTTTTTTGAGCTTTGTTAAATGTAAGTCGTGTTTAATTTTCCCACTTGTTTAATATAGTTTTGCTACTTCACGTTAGCACAACTCTTTGTATTAAATCACGACTGGTACTTAGGCCAGCTTTTGGCAGTAATCCTTAAATCCGTTGTGCTAGCTAGGAGTTTGGCTCAGCCAAGATCCTGTTTATCTTTATTATTATCATTTTTGATTGTTAAGGGGAGAAACTAACTTTCTTAGAGGCCAACGGTACAATATTACAGCCTAATTGAGCGTCTAGTCTCCTCTGTGTACCGTTGAGAAAGTCTATAAATTCTCGACTCTAGAGAATTGGCGAAGTGAGCCAGCATCAAGTGAAATCGCTGCTCGATTTCACGAGTATTCTCTCTTAGTAAATGACTCGATAGTCATTCTTAGCACACATAGCTATACATTTTATACTCGAGTTATACAATATCATTATCCCTTTGAAATACCTAAATTTCCCCTGACAGACCAATTGAAGACAATTAGTGAGGAAATAGTGACAGAGTGCAAACTGCATAGTGAGAAAATAGTGACGGAATGCAGACAGCATGTAGATAGTCAGTTGAAGCATGTAGTTGACCATGTAAAGATAATTAGTGAGAAAGTGGAGGCTGTAGAGAAATATTGCAATGCTGAGCCTCAGGTTAGTGTACAGGGAGCACATGAAAGGAATGGACAGTGTATGGTGAATCTTGAATGATCCCAGGCATCTAAAGGTACCACTACAGGGTTGAATAATCAGAATGTAGAAGTCTGAATAATCAGAATGTACAGAATGTAGAAGTTTTAAGTCCTGGCCTTAATTATGATGTGTAACACCTCTCTCGATGGTTGAAGGAAAGTCCTGGAGTAGCTATTTACGGCCTTTAATGTGGAGCACAGAAATATAGGTGTTACCTCCAAGATTGTCAGCCCTCGACTGGACTAGAGTCGAAACATATGGAGCTGTTTGGCTAGGCGTGCCTGGGAAACGCTGCTTACGCTGCGATTCTGGATACAGTGGGGGTGGGGGGAATACAGTGAGGGAGGTATAATACACACACATATACATATAAGGGGAATGGTACAATACTCCCCGGGGTGGTTGAGATGGTGTCTCCTGACACTAGAGAGAAGGTATTCGGGGTGGTTCAGATGACTAAGGGAGGTGGGAGATTCGTACAGGTAGGGAGTATGATACAGGGGAAGAAGGGAGGGACATCAACTCCCCATCCGCCATGTAGGACCTATCACTTCCTCAGGTCTAGTCATTCTAGGATGGACTAATGACATACCAACGTCGTTCTTCATGGACACCGGATCTATAGTAAACTTGATTTGAAACCTCCTTAGACATCATTCAATGCCACCGCAATCGCATCAGTTTCCTTGAACCGCCAGACATTCGCTTATGCGGTGTAGAAGGCTCAGAGTTTAAGGTCAAGGGAAGAGTCACTTTAGAAATACAACTAGACAGCGCCTTGCTCCGTTTCCCAATAGAATTTCATGTAACTAATGGCTTGAAATATCCAGCAGTGCCCTTATTGGCTTACCCACCATGGCACAACACTCCATTGCATTATTGCCTGCCTGTAGTAGTATAGACATTTCTGGGTTCCCAGTCTACAGTATGAAATGTCCCCATCCTGTACTGCCAGTAACTTCAGTCATTCAGTCCCCCCTGACTCTCTCACTCCCTAAGAGTCCAGAACATGCCAAGCCGTCATCATCATCATCATCACTCGAGAATACGGAGATCATTCCCTTGCTGACTGAAAGCAAGGAACCACCTGCTGATACATCCCCTCAGCATTCAGAAAAGGCTTTTCCAGCCTCCTCTAACGACAGCACTACAGCTGACTCAGACATGTCTCAGCTGCCTACCTCACAAAGTCTAACTGATGTTCTCCAACACGCAGAGACAAGGCGTGCAGTAACGAATACGTGCACAATTTTGTTACCGCATGAGTTCACCAAAGTTTCTGTTCGTGTTGTAGGTGCGAAAGAAGGTGTGGATGTACTAACACTACCTGAGACGTGTTGTGTGAATGGCTTAACTTATGAGTCAGCCTGGTGCACGATCTTAGAGGACAGTCTATGTTATCTATACTTGCTCAGTGTCACAAATGCTCCACTAAAGCTTAAAAGTGGTGTAAAGATTGGAGATTTCCTGGTATACCCAGCGGCCGTAATGGTGTGCCAGAAATCCTCTACCCCTGCTGATGATGATAGTACCGACCGGTATATGTGCCATTAACTCTACGGGATCTGCTCCGACTCGTTCACCTGACCTGCTTTCAAACCTAACTTGCAAGGATTTTCCACAGCATAAATCTCAACTGCTCGACCTTTTGCATGCTTACAGAAATGTGGTAGCCTTACCCGGAGAACAAATGGGCAAGACAGACTTAGTCAAACATCACATAGACCTAGTACCAGGAACTCAGCCGATTTACATACCAGCCTATCGGTTACCTCACAGCTTGAGAAAACAGACAGATCAGATGGTACAGAAAATGTTAGTTCAGGACATTATCGAACCCTCCGTCAGTCCATGGAATAGTCCTCTTTTCTTAGTCCCAAAGAAGGACGGCAACTTTAGACCAGTAGTGGACTACCGTAAGTAAACTCTGTAACCGTTCCCGACCGTTTCCCGTTACCTGTCCTCACAGATTTGCTAGAATCGCTTGGTGAAAATAACATAGTCTTCTCATCCCTAGACCTCCTCAGTGGATACTGGCAGGTCGAAATGGAAGAATCCTCTCGCCCAGTTACAGCCTTCAGCACTCCTTCTGGACATTTTCAGTTTAAGAGACTTCCTTTTGGTTTGAGAAATGCTCCTTCAGTATTCATGCATCTTATCCATTCGGTATTTAGTGGTATGATGGGCCACTCTCTTTTTGCTTACCTAGATGACATCATTGTTGTAAGTAAATCAGTCCCTGACCATTTTGCCAAACTACAACAAGTCTTGGAACGCCTACAGCTAGCAGGCCTGAAAATCAACCTCAGTAAATGTGACTTCCTGAGAAAGAAAATCAACTTTCTAGGCCACGTCATCGACGCACAAGGCATTCACACTAATGACGACAAAACTAAGGTGATCATCAATTTCCCAGAACCTACTACTACCGATGCTGTCAGAAGTTTCCTAGGCCTAAGTGGTTACTATTGCAGATTCATTAAAGGCTATGCAAAGATCGCTGCTCCTCTAACTCACTTACTAAGGAAGAATGTATCCTTTGTGTGGACTAACGATCAGTCCCAGGCTTTTCAGACGCTAAAGACAGCTCTTGTCAATGCCCCAATTTTAGCATTCCCTGATTATACCAAGCCCTTTCTTCTCTGCACAGACGCCTCAGGCACAGGACTTGGTGCAGTTTTAATGCAACTAGATCAAACATCCAGGAAGCATGTAATAGCGTATGCTAGTCGTGCACTTACCACTGCTGAACGTAATTACAGTGTCACCGACTTAGAAGCCTTGGCAGTTGTCTGGTCCTTGAAACATTTCAGAGACAGTATATGGTTATCCAGTGCATATCCAGACAGACCACCTTCCTCTATGCGATTTGTTTAAGGGACGCAACCTCACTGGTAGGTTAGCTAGATGGTCCATCACCATCCAGGACTTCAATCCCACTTTTCAGTATGTCCCAGGAAAATCGAACGTAGTCGCAGATGCCCTCTCACATCATGTAGCCGCACCTGTCACGTCCCTGCAGCCCAAGGTCACTGCCAGCACAACCTTAACATCAGAGGATGTTCAAAACTCTCAGCGCAAAGATTCCATGTGGTCACAAGTAGTTTATTTCCTTGAATCAGGAGATGCCTCGACCTTACCTGCTCTCCCAGTACCAGTAGATGAGTTCATACTCAAAGATGGTCTCTTGTACAGAAAAACATTCCTTACAGGAAAGGATTTGCCAAACAGAGAAGTACACCAACTCGTTGTCCCTACTGACCTGATATCTGTGGTCCTTCACATCGTTCATGATACACCTCATGCATCCCACTGCTGCCACCAAAAATGTAACACCTCTCTCTCGATGGTTGAAGGGAAAGTCCTGGAGTAGCTATTTACGGCCTTTAATGTGGAGCACAGAAATATAGGTGTTACCTCCAAGATTGTCAACCCTCGACTGGACTAGAGTCGAAACATATGGAGCTGTTTGGCTAGGTGTGCCTGGGAAACGCTGCTTACGCTGCGATTCTGGATACAGTGGGGGTGGGGGGGAATACAGTGGGGGGTATACAGTGAGGGAGGTATAATACATACACATATACATATAAGGGGAATGGTACAGATGCCCCAGTTTTTAGACCCCAAACCAGTGAAGTGTGTAGCTGTAATGGGGGTCCAATTAAAAAGAAACCTCAGGAATTTGATGGTAGAGTATCTTGGGAAGCTTACTGTGCACAGTTCGAGTTACTTGCGGATCAGAATGGCTGGGATGATAGGCAGAAGGCAGTGCAGCTTGCTACTAGCCTTAAGGGTGCTGCAATGGAAATTCTGGGCCAGATGTCAGTGATGGAGAGGAACAGTTATCACTCCCTAGTAGGAGTGTTGGAGCGCAGATATGGAACCATGTACCAGACTGAGGTTTACAGAGCAAGATTCCGGAGCCGTGTACGGGGAACCCCTACAGCAGCTTGTTCATGACCTGGAGAGTATGGCATATAAGGCGTATGCTGGTGCAGCACCTAACCTGCTGGGTATTCTACTGAGGGACCAGTTCATTGATGCTCTTGACAGTGCGGAGTTGAAAGTGCAGGTGAAGCAGGCACAGCCCAAAAGCATGCAAGACGCACTTGCCAGTGCTCTAGAGTTTGAGTCTTATGTCAGGTCAAGTACGTCGACTTTTCAGACAGGTTGTAGTGCAGGATTCAAGTCATGAAAGGGACAGGTGTGTGAAATGGAAAAATTTGAAGGAAGTTGCTGGTACTGTGGGAAGTGGGGACACAGAAAAGAGGACTGCTACAAGTGGAAGAGGGAACAGGAGAAGACCAGTGGAGGTTGCTGGTTCTGCAGGAACCTGGGGCACAAGAAGGAGGATTGTCACAAATGGAAGAAGGAGCAAGAACAGAGTAGTGCAAGGAAATCTTCAGTTGTAACAAGAGCATGTTGGACAAGTAGTAAGGTGGGACACTTCAGTCCTGAGTGTCCGAAGAAGAAAAAGGATGATAAGAAGAAGGTTGCAGAAGTCCAGAAAGAAGCAGAAAACTAGAGAAGGCTGGTGTGAAGGGGCAGCTACCAGCCAGCTCGTCCCAAGTAGCCCAACCACCGAGAAAATGCAAGAGAATAGCAATCGACAGTGTGTGAATAGATGGAAGGATAGAGAGAAAGAAGTGTTCCCTGATGATCGATTCGGCCTCAGAGCAGACTTTTGTGAGGCCTGATGTGTTACATCATCGGTATCTCCCTGAGTCATTGGAAGAACTGTGTGGTGTAACTGGACACTGTGCGGAACTGAAGGGACCCCTGGATGTCCAGATTGAAGTGGCAGGGCAAGAGGCTACTCTTCCAGTTTATGTGGCCGACATGGAGGATCCTTGTCTTCTGGGTTTTGACTACCTGATGTCCATGGGGTGTGAGCTGGACTTCAACTCCATGAAGTTGAAGGTTCGAGGAAGGTCGGTTCCCATCATGGCAGTGAAACGTACCAGTTCTGGTGGCGAGGTGAGGGCGCTCCGCACTACAGTGATACCCCCAAAATCAGAATTGTTGCTTCAGTGTAAGGTGAGTGGGTCTTTTGACAGCTGTATAGGGGTAGTGGAGCCGAATGTACGGTGTGAGATGAAGGCTGGAGTGAGGGTGGGGAGAACACTGGTGGAAACAGGTGCAGATGAAGTGCCAGTTGTGTTGGCCAATTTCTCCCGTGAGCCACAGAAGATCAACGAGGGAGAAATTGTGGGACTGTGCCAGGCGGTGGACCCTGAGTGGCATCAGAGGAAGGCCTGTAAAAGAAGCGTAGTCAAGGAAGATGGGTATGTGCCAGACCACCTACGGGACCTATTTTCGAGGAGTAGCCAACGCTTGGATGGCTCACAAGTGCTGAAGTTGAGGCAGTTGGTGACGAAGTTTGCTGATGTGTTCTTCACTGAAGATCTAGACCTGGGGTGCACTGACCTGGTGGAGCATAGTATAGACACTTGGGATCACCGCCCGATCAAACAGTCAGCACGGAGGATGGCGCCAGCCCAACGGCAAGAAATGGAGAAGGTGATGGAGAATCTCCAAAGTCAAGGGGTAATAGAAAAGTCCAACAGTCCTTGGGCATCAGCAGTGGTTCTGGTAAGGAGGAAAGATGGCTCAGTAAGGTGCTGTGTAGATTATCAGCAGTGGTTCTGGTAAGGAAGAAAGATGGCTCAGTAAGGTGCTGTGTAGATTATCGAGCTCTGAATGATGTGACCGTGAAGGATGCATTCCCCTTGCCAAGAACTGATGACACCCTGGATGCTCTGTCAGGTGCTAAGTGGTTCTCCACCCTAGACATGAAGGCAGGATACCATCAGGTCAAGGTTGCAGAGAAGGACAGACAGCCTTTTCATACGGGCGGGGTTTATGGCAGTTTAAGGTGATGCCTTTTGGCCTATTCAATGATCCAGCTACTTTTGAGCATCTAACGGATTCTGTACTGGAAAGCCTCCACTGGCAGACGGCCCTCATCTATCTGGACGATGTAATTGTGTTTGCACGGACTTTCGACCAGGAATTAGAGAGGCTGTTGGGGGTGTTGGACAGGATCCGTGCAGTGCACCTGAACCCTGAACCCCAAGAAGTGCCACTTGTTTCAGAAGGAAGTAAAGTACCTGAGACACATTGTAGGTGAGAGCGGCGTCCGTACTGACCCAGAGAAGGTGGCAGCTGTGGAAAACTGGCCGGTTCCAACTTGTGTGAAGGAGCTACGGAGTTTCCTCGGCTTATGTACCTACTACCGGCATTTTGTCAAGGACTTTGCGACGATAGCTGCACCTCTGCACAAGCTGTTAGGGAAGAGACAGAAGTTTGCATGGACAGCAGAGACTCAGAAAGCCTTCAATGAGCTCAGACATGCTTTGGCAAGCTCTCCAGTATTGCCGTACCCTCAGCCATTTATCTTGGACTGTGACACTAGTGACCATGGTATTGGTGGAGTCCTGTCACAGAAGAAGAATGAAAAAGAGCATGTGGTAGCATATTACAGCAAGAAGCTTAGCCCACCAGAGCAGAACTACTGTGTGACCCGTAAGGAGCTCTTGGCAGTGATGAAGAGCCTTGATTTCTTCCATCCCTACCTGTATGGGTCAAACTTCATCATCAGGACGGACCATGCGGCACTCAAGTGGCTGAAAACGCTAAAGAAACCAGAAGGACAACTAGCACGCTGGCTCGGGAAGCTAGACCAGCACAATTATGAGGCAATGCTGACAGTCTGAGTCACCGGTCTTGTGATCTGGAATGCCGGCAGTGTAGTAAAAGGAAGATCACAGTAAGAGATGCAGCCGTACTGCAGTGACAGGGCCAACGTCAGATGAAGGAGACCTGAAGAGGATGCAATTGGAGGATTCAGATTTACAGCCAGTGCTAGAGTGACTGCAGCGGAGTACAGTGCGACCATCTTGGGAAGAAGTTTCCAGGTTGAGCCCCACAACCAAGAGTTACTGGAGTCAGTGGGACCTTCTTCGTTTGAATAACGGACTACTGGAGCGTCAGTGGGAGACACCCAGTGGCCTCAGCAAGTATTGGCAACTGGTGGTTCCGACAAAGATGAGGTCAGAGGTCTTGGATGAGTCCCATAACCAGATCACCAGTGGGCACATGGTAGTGAAGAAAACTCTAAGCCGGCTGCGACAGAGGTTCTACTGGATTGGCATGCATCAGGATGTTGAAGAGTGGTGTTGGGCCTGCGATGTGTGCTGTGCCAAGAAGGGACCCAAGAAACGTGGGAGCGGCCCTCTTCAGCTGTACCAAGTGGGTGCACCGATGGAAAGAGTTGCAGTGGACATTGCTGGACCTTTGCCACTCATGGAAAGAGGAAACCGATACATATGTGTCGTGATGGACTACTTCACAAAGTGGCCAGAAGCCTATGCCATGCCCGATCAAGAGGCTGTGACTGTTGCTCAGGAGTTGGTTGACCAGTTCTTCTGTCATCCTGGTATGCCACAAGAGTTACATTCAGACCAGGGTAGAAACTTTGAGTCTACTGTGTTCCGTGAGTGCTGCCAGTTATTGGGGATCAGGAAGGCCTGAACGACCCCACTAAGACCACAGTCAGATGGGATGATGGAGAAATTCAACTGGACCCTAGGACAAGAACTGGCCAAGTACTGCGTAGATGGACAAACAGAATTGGAACAGAAATTAACTGTGTTGTTAATGGCATATCGTTCTGCATCCCATGAGTCCACTGGCTACACCCTTGCAAAACTGATGCCGGGCCACGAGTTACACTTACCCGTTGACTTGTTAATGGGAAGACCACCTGGTGAAGAGCTGCCTACAGACACCACTGGCTATGTGAAGCACCTTCAAAAAAGGCTGGCGAAGTACATCAAGTGCGAGGAGCCCTCAAGTTTTCAGGAGAGGTGATGAAGTACAAGTGTGATACAAAGGCACGAGAGATGAGTTTCAAGGATGGCGATCAAATTTGGTTATACAATCCTCAGCGAAAGGAGGGACAGTCACCGAAGCTGCAGTGCCCATGGGACGAGCCTTAGCCTTACACTGTGTTGGACCGCCTGTTAGACCTAACGTGTCGGATTCGTTGGGGAAGCAGGAAGTCTCGCCCAAAGGTGGTACATGTGAATCGTCTGTGGCAGTACCATGGGCCAGGACAGTACAGCTGGGACGTCTCCAAGGGATCATGCTCTCCCACAGCCGAGGATGTTGAGAAGGACCACGGAGCTGAAGTGCAAGAGAAGGGTGACAGTTTCCTGAGGGAAGAAGTCAATCAGGAAGATGACCAAGACCTCCTGGGAGAAGTGGACTGTGTGGAGGAGCAAGGACGTCGTCAGAAGCGGCACAGAAGAAGACATGATAAGTTAAAGGATTATTTTGTGTGTAGTTATATGTTTCATTAGGATTAAGGTTTATGTTTATATATACTGTGTAGTTTTGTTGGGTCGACAAAGAATTAGGGAGGGGGTAGTGTTAGGAAGGGAGATTTGCCAGTTAGGTGTTCAAGAATTATCTGGATATTTACCGTAGGTTGACGGTACGAGTCAGAGTTGCCAGATTGCCTGCTGTTAGTGAGCGTAGTTATTTCGTAAGTTATGCATTAATTTTTATGCTCTTTTTCTCTATAATGTTTTATTTACTTGATTGTTAAATTATGTAATTTAATTTATGTTTGGTGATTGGTTTAGAGTGTTATGTAATGTAAGAAGACTGGCATGTTTGATGTCTCTTAATTGGTAACTGTGTTGCTACGGGTGGGTTAAGGGCCTGCACATACCAGAACTATCGAGAAATAGATCGTTCTTGAGTAATGGATGGTTATATAAGGATGGGGGATGAGAGTGTAGGTTGTTGTTAAGGTTAAGAGCTAGTTGAGCCTGAGTCTTTTGAGTGAAGTGTCGGTGCAAGTTTGTATATTTCGGTACTTGTGAAAGCAGTGTTTGTAGAAGTTTGTACATTTTCGGTACTTGTGAAAACAGTGAAGTGTAATAACTGTGAAGTGTTGTCAAGTATTAAGTGAAATTGCCGTTAGTACAGTTTGTATACGTCCAGTGCTTGTGAGAACAGTCAAGTGAAATTAGCAAGCATAAAGTGGAATTGTTTGGGAAAATAAAGACAGTCGACTGCTGCAGTCAGTGTTTATCTTCACCTCAGCTGATCTTGTGTGCTGTACACCTAAAGGCTGACCACAGGAAGAACAACTCACTGGGCAAAGTCCTTCCTATACTGCACTACTGCTGTTGGAGTCTTTGGCAGTGTGGTGATTGGGACGCAACACTGGTGTCAGGAGTGTGGGATAATTTCATGTCTGCAGTGAGTCTAACTTTCGACTTGGAGCAAGGAGGTGTGCAGGCAAGGTCTCGAGCTGGGCAGGAGGAAATTTCCCTGGCAACAATTGTGAAGTTAATACAAGCACAGAGTGAAAAACTAGAGGCACAACGTGAAGAACAGAATGAAGGACAGAAAAAACTCCAAGCACAATTACAGGCACAGAGTACAGAGTTAAGGACAGAAAGAACTCAAGGAACAACTACAGGCACAGAGTGAAGGACAGAAAGAACTCAAGGAACAACTACAGGCACAACTTTAAGAACAAAAGGAATGATATGAACAACTTCAAGAGGCATTATAGGAGCAACAGAGGGAAGTACAACTGAGGGTTCAAGGACAGCTAGATGCATTCATGGGAGAAATGAAGGAAGAACAGCAGCAATTGAAAGAGGAGGTATACGCTGAGCTACGGCAGCAGAAGTATGAGGTGAGCAATAATGTGATGGAGTGTAAACAGCATGTAGATGACCATGTCACGAATTTTCTACATTGTAACGTTATATTAAGTAAATCGTGACATCGAGTGATTTTCCGGGCGGTACGTTCCTCTGAGCGATAATTTTTGAATTGTCGGTTCTCCTCTGAGCGATAATTTTTGAATTGTCGGTTCTCCTCTGAGCCGTTATACGCCGCCGCACCCCTTCCCACGCTTCTCGTGCCGTCGATTCAAATCAGAGCTCAGTCTGTCTGTAGACACGGTCCGCGCGCTATGCCTCGCAAAAAGGCTCGAGTGATTTTCTGATTTCAGATCTCAGCTTGTGTTGGTGTTCGTCGCAGCTCCCACCCACTTTGGTGATCATCGCAGCAGCTCGGTTTCATCCATACCGATTAGTATTTTCTTGTTTTTCCTAGGCTTAAGCTTTTTGAGATATTTAGCTGTTTGTCTGAGTGAGTGAGCGCATTCCCTTCCTTTGATTTGAATTGGAGTCATGTAACGTAAACTTATTTGCTTGTATTTAATAAATTTACTGTTCGTTTTTTGAGCTTTGTTAAATGTAACAGTCGTGTTTAATTTTCCCACTTATTTAATATAGTTTTGCTACTCCACGTTAGCACAACTCTTTGTATTAAATCACGACTGGTACTTAGGCCAGCTTTTGGCAGTAATCCTTAAATCCGTTGTGCTAGCTAGGAGTTTGGCTCAGCCAAGATCCTGTTTATCTTTATTATTATCATTTTTGATTGTTAAGGGGAGAAACTAACTTTCTTAGAGGCCAACGTTACAATATTACAGCCTAATTGAGCGTCTAGTCTCTGCTGTGTACCGTTGAGAAAGTCTATAAATTCTCGACTCTAGAGAATTGGCGAAGTGAGCCAGCATCAAGTGAAATAGCTGCTCGATTTCACGAGTATTCTCTCTTAGTAAATGACTCGATAGTCATTCTTAGCACACATAGATATACATTGTATACTCGAGTTATACAATATCATTATCCCTTTTGAAATACCTAAATTTCCACTGACATCTGGCGACCTCATGCCAGGATTCAAACATAAATTTCCCCTGACAAGCTGGTTATTTCCACCACACACACACCCTCTGGCAACCCTCCCACACGCATGCCAGTCACGCTCCAGTTGCCTGCCTGCCTCTGTAATGGATAGACCTAGGCAAATAGGTATTCCTGTGTCCGGACCCTCGGGTGACTGCCCACGACCACCGACTTCAACACCAATGAATTCGAAAGGCCCTAAGAGGAAAGGCATAAGTGATAGTGCAATAGGGAAGGAGTTAGATCTGCCATTATCAGCAATAGCAAGTGGGGAAAGTGACTCCTTCTCTGAGGAAAGTGGTATCGCCTTGCTGAGTATGGAGAAGTATGCATCATAGGAGAAGAGTGACCATGAATTCTCCACTGTGTGGCGATATTTTCCCTCTGCACGATCATCAGCCTTTTCTGATGATGAAGGGTCAGATGTTGATGATGATCCTGCAGAGGGTGATATACTTGCAGGTGGAAAGGAAGATAGGGAGTGAAGGAAGGGATGAGGTGGAGGGTGGCGGGAGAAGGAAATGCTGCAGGCTGTGACGCGCACTGGGTAGGCCGACTTTGGAAATTTCCACCCAGCCAACATCATCACCACCTTCACCCACATGTCCTCAATCGGTTCCTGCATCACTACGTGCCTCACCACGCCGGCCTGCATCATTACATGCCTCACCATGCGGTCCTGCCTCACTACATGCCTCACCATGCCGGCCTGCCTCACTACATGCCTCACCATGCTGGCCTGCCTCACTACATGCCTCACCATGCCGGCCTGCATCACTACGTGCATCACCATGCCGGCCTGCCTCACCATGTGCCTCACCATGCTGGCCTGCCTCACTGCATGCTTCACTACGTGCCTCACCACGCCGGAGTGCCTCACCACATGGCCCACCACGCCAGCCTGCCTCACCACGAGGCTCGCCACGTCGGCCTGCCTCACTACATGCCTTATCACCACAGCCCAGCACATCTGGTTATGTTGGTGCAGGTGCACGCCGGCAGGCACGTGCCCGCCGACGCATTTCACCAACGCCATCACCACCAAAAACACCATCACCAGCATCATCACCTGCCTCATCTAGTGGTGAGTTGCCACCATGCCACCATGATAGGGAACGAGGCAGGGCACAGGGAAGGCCACGTGTACACCAGAGTAGGCAGAAACCTAGGACTGGCAAGTTCAAAACTTTTGCCTGGGAGGAAGGTACGGGGTTTCAGCCCGAGGTACCCGTGTTCGATGACACAAACGCAGGTGTGCAACCAGATTTTTGCTGTAACAGAGCTTCTTCTGCAGTGGACTTCTTCCTTGTTTTTTCACTACAGCAGTGACTGAGTTCATTGTGAAAGAAGTGAATAGTTTCAGGGAATTCTGCTGCAACTGGTTGAGACCTCACACTTGAGAGAGAGTGTGAAGATGAAAGATTGGAGTGCGTTGAATGTTAGTAAAATGTATGTTTGGCTAGCACTGACAATGTTGATGCCTCATATTCGGAAACACTATGCACATGACTATTGGCTCGTTGACGATATTGCTGCAACCCTCGTACTTGGTAAGTATATGCCACGGGACTGCTACCTTGACATCCTGCGTTACCTACATTTCTCTATCAACATGGGCCCACATCCGAATGATGGGTTGCAGAAGATTCACTCGATTCTGGAGATGATGAAGGAAAAATTTTGATCTTTTCTCAGGCCATTCCAGAAGGTCATTATTGACGAGTCGCTTGTTTTGTTCAGGGGACGTCTTGCCTTCATTCAGTATAATCCCTCAAAGAGGCATCATTTCGGAATCAAGTTCT
>JAGKTI010025567.1:0-13924 GCA_018397915.1 Birgus latro
TGGCAAAAGCTTTGTCATTGCACTTGACATCTCAAAGGCTTTCGATCGAGTCTGGCATAAATCTTTAATTTCCAAACTGCCCTCCTACCGTTTCTATCCTTCTACCTGTGCCTTCATCTCTAGCTTCCTTTCTGGTCGTTCTATAGCTGCTGTTGTAGACGGCCATCGTTCCTCTCCTAGACCTATCAACAGTGGTGTTCCTCAGGGTTCTGTCCTATCACCTACTCTCTTCCTTCTATTCATCAATGACCTTCTAAGCTGTACATCTAACCCTATCCACTCATATGCTGATGATTCCACCCTTCACCTTTCCATTCGGTTCCCGCAACATCCATCTCAGCAGTTACTTCAACAAAAAAGGGATGAAGCTATGGTACACCTAATGTCTGATTTGGCTCGTATTTCTGATTGGGGTAAAAATAATCTTGTTATTTTCAATGCATCAAAAACTCAGTTTTTACACATATCAACCTGACAAAATCTTGCTCAGGATTACCCACTAATGTTTAATAATGAACAGTTATGTCCTGCATCATCCTTGAACATGCTTGGGGTTTCATTCTCTCAGGATTTGTCTTGGAAAGAACATATTACATCTCTTGTGAAATCTGCTTCCAAGAGATTACGTGTGCTAAGCCGATTCCGAACTTTCTTTACCCCTGCACAGTTGTTGACCTTGTACACGGGTTTTATTCGCCCGTGTATGGAGTACAACTCTCATGTGTGGGGAGGCTCTCCACATGCAGCTCTTCTCAACAGGGTGGAGTCAAAGGCTTTTCGTCTCATTAACTCTCCTCCTCCTACTGATTCCCTTCAACCATTGTCTCTTCGCCGCACTGTTGCATCTTTATCTCTCTTCTATCACTACTTCAATGGTCACTGTTCCTCTGAACTGTCTGCTTGCATCCCTCCACCTCTACGACGGGCACGTAGTACCCGTCTAGCAACAAACTCTCATCCCTTTTCTGTCCAACTCTCTAATGCAAGAGTTAACTGTTACTCTCAGTCTTTTATTTATGTAACTGGTCAACTCTGGAACTGTCTTCCTCTGTCTGTATTTCCTACTTCCTATGATCTCCAGTCTTTCAAACGCAGTGTGTCCAGGCATCTCGAATTGAACGGATCTTGAATTTGGCTCTCTTTTGTACTGTTTTTGCTTTTTCTTGGAAGGAACAGCATGCAGGCCCGTGGCCTTTGGTTCCTTCTTGCATGCATTAAAAAAAAAAAAAAAAAAATTACCTCCATGTCACCCTGTACCCTGCTATTTCACTGACCTCCTCCCCGCTCCCCTCCCCTTCTCTCATATACCTCTCCACTCCCCCCCTACATCTCATCCTTGGTCTCTCCCTCCCTCTCCCCCCCACCTCCAACTCACTCACATACACTTTCCTTGTCAGTCACTCACTCTCCATCCTCTCCACATAGCCAAACCACCTCAATGTGTTTCTCCTAATGCTTCCAATTACATCCACATCCACACCACAATGCTCCTTCACTTCCTCTCTCCATGTCTCTCCATGTGACTCCAGATACTCCTCTCAAATAACTCATTTCCACTGCTCTCACTCTTGACTTCTGTCCCTCCAACAGGGTCCAAGCTTCCCTTCCATACGTCAGAGTTGGCATCACAATACTGTCATGCAGTAACTACTTCACTTCCATGCTCGCTTCCCTGTTTCTACTGCTTTTAAGGAACCAGCAACCTTTCTTCCTTTCTGCACCCTTTCAAGCACTTCACCCTCTAAACTTCCATCCTTACTCATCACACTACCCAAGTACTTAAACAAACTCACATTTTCCACTTCCTTCTCATCCAAACTCACTGTACATTCACTGACTTCATTTCTCTCGAAGACCATGACTTTACTCTTCCCTACATTCACCTTTACATTCCATTTCTTACACACTCTCCCAGTATCACACACCAAGCCTTGCAGCTCCCCTTTGTCTTCACTTAACAACACAGTATCATCTGCAAACAACAGTACAGGGAGTTTCCAAACACTTCCCTCTTTCACTAGAGCCACTCCAACATCCACTGCCCTACCTTGTATCTCATTTATAACCCCATCAATATACAGACTGAACAACCATAGCGACATGAAACATCCTTGTTTCAATCCAACCTTCAAATGGAAAGATTCACTCAGTTTGCCATCCACACGCACTGCAGCCTTAGCACCCTCATACATACTCTTCACTGCCTTCAACAACTTCCCATCCACTCCATATATTTTTAATACTTTCCACAATCCTTGTCTATCCACCCTTTCAAATGCTTTCTCCACATCCATGAAGGCTGCATACAACTTCTTTCCCTTCTCTAGAAACTTTTCCACTAAAGATTGAAGGATAAATATCTGGTTTACACAACCTCTTCCCTTCCTAAAACCTCCCTGTTCTTCTCCAACTAATTCCTCTGTTATTTCCCTAACTCTGTCAATAAGTATCCTACCATATACTTTTCCTAGTACACTAAGAAGACAATTGCCCCTGTGATTACCACACACTTCTTTTTCCCCTTTTCCTTTGTCCGGAGGAATAATTATACCTGACTTCCAATCCTCCAGGACTCTACCTTCCTCCCAGGCCAAACTCCACATCTTCCACATCCATTCTACTACTATCTCTCCCCCATGCTTCAGCATTTCACCACATACTCCATCAATTCCTGGGGTTTCACCTTTTAGACTCTCTTCATTGCTTCCACAAATTCCATCCTACTGATTGCTTCCCCTCTTCTCACATCCCTCCTTCTCCCAGCCACTTATAATCATTCAATGTTAGTAAAACCAAATATATACAACTGACTAATACTGTAGACAGATATTGCCAGATTCGTATACAGTAAACCCTTCACAAGTCGAACTATGTGGGGCTCTACCCTGGTTCGAATTACCAAATTTTCCGTCTTACCGAATTTTCACCCGAAATTGCCAAGACAGTACCTATTACTTTAAATTAAAGGAGCATATAACCTATAAATAAATAAGTTATGACAAAAAACAATTTAGTGCATTTAATATACCTTTAACCCCTTCACTGCTGGGTGTATTTTCATTTTGTTCTTGCTGCCACCAGATGATTTTAGTCAGTGCAGGGAGGATCTGTGGAAGCGCACGGGGTTGGTACAGCCTTCGTTACCCCCTTCAGTACGTGAGTCCAGTCCTGAGTGCCATAAAATCGGCGGAAGGAAGCGTAAATAAAGTAGAAATAGACATCACGGTACTGAAATGGTTAATTGGTAGAAAATCATTCACAGAGGCAGTACACACCCGTTGGCAGTGTGTGTTGGAGATGGATTTTCACCCCCCCCAAATTGCAAAAACAATACTTATTACTTGTCTTTTCAACACTAAAGTAAAGGAGCATATATAGTGTATAAATGAATAAAGAAAGAAAAGAAAGAAACAATTCAGTGCACCCAATTTACCTTTCGTTAGAGGCAGTACAAATTCATCGGCAGTCTGTTTTGGAGACAGAGATGGTAGAGGTGCTGAGTTCACACTTTAACGTAAATTCTAAACAGTACCCAGTATTTATTTCACTCTACATTAAGAACTAAACTTAAATGTAATCACTATAATAGACTGCAATGTAACACTTGCAGTAATAATAGTACTGATCTTTAATCATGATCACTTAAAGTCACACGCACACATTTTATTTTTTTAATTTTTTTTAGCTTCATTCCTTTACGACTAGAGGTGCCAGTATCACTTCTTTTAAGCTTTGAAGCTTCCATGGCAAGGCAGAAGGCAAAAAGAGAGCACTGCTCAGCACTAGATGATAGTAAGAATGGTGCAGCAACTACCGTCTCAAAAGGCAAGCAACAGACTGGCGCCACGTGTCCACCTGGCGCCATTTGTCCCCTTACCTCCGCATTTTGGCCTACTTACATATGTGGTCTCGGCCTGAGTTCGTCTAACTGAAGATTCCGTCTTCTAAAAGTTTGACTTGTGAAGGGTTTACTATATTATCTTCAATGCTAATAATATTCCCATCTCCAAAAGTCTTGAAATTCTCGGCATCTCACTTAAAAATCCGTCAGCTGGACCTCTCATGTCAGATCACTTGCTAAAACCACCTCAAAGAAACTTGGATTATTGTATAGAGTCAGTAACTTCCTCACTGACGAGCAGTTAGCTATAATTTATAAGTCATGTACGCTCTCAGCTTGAATACTGCTCACCCCTAAGGAATGGATGTGGAGAGGTTGCATTAAAACAACTAGACAAAATTCAGAACAAAACTGTTGGAATTATTAATAACCCTGCTTATACAAATAAATTACTTCCCCTACAAGTAAGAAGGAATGTTCCCTCTCTTGCATTATTTTACAGATATTTTTATGGCAAATGCTCAGACGAAGTTGCGTCCACTGTGCCACCTCTCCATGCCTTCCCTTGTGCTAAATGGGCATCTGGCAGCGCTGGAATGTCACACAGCCATATTGCAGAACTTCCGCCTATCAGAATTCTTTTATTCCCCAAACTGCATCTCTCTGTAACTTGATCCCCAAAGTTGTTTCCTTCCAAACTTCAACCTACAGCTGTTCAAGTCCAACTGATACAGATATTTCATGAATGGAGGACACCAGCAATCTAGTCCATGGATTTTTTTTCTTTATTCATTTGTTTTTCCTTCCTCTGTTCTGTTATAAAAAAAAAAAAAAATCATTCTCTATGTTCAACAATTCCTTAAAGTGTTCTCTCCATCTGCTCACTTTTTCCCCCTCCTCCACTAGTAATGTACCATTCTTATCTTTCACTCCCCAACTAATTTCTTTGACACCCTGTCTAACTCTCTTTACATCTTTCCAGAACATTTTTTTTCATTCCCTTCACTTTAAACTCAAATTCCTTCCAAATTCCTCATCCACTCTCTTCTTACTCTTACTAATCTTTTCACCTCTCTCTTCCTCTCTACATATAACTCTCTCTTCCATCCCTCATCTTCCTCCACACCCGTTTCTCATCCATTCATTATATGTTTTCTTTTTTTGTGCCACAGACTGTCTCACCTCTTCATTCAACCATGCTGTTCCTTGCACTCCCTTTCGTCTTCTCTTCACCCCACACACCACCTCACATGGTGCACAGATTCCTTCTGTGAATATCTTGCACATACCTTCCATGTTCCCCATCTGCTCCAATCCATATTTACCCAATCAGTCCTCCACTTCTCTCTGATATTCTGCCTTTTTTCCATCCTCTTGTAATCTTTCCACTCTCCTTGTATGAACTACTCCTTCCTGTCCTTCCCTTCTTCTATTCCTCCATTTCATTTGGACCTTGATTCTCACCATCACCAAGTGGTGGTCAGAAAGTCCATTCCCCCAACCTCATATATGCTCTTGCATGCATTACACACCTCCTCATCTTTTCATCCACACACATAATCAAGCATTGCCTCCCATTCATTCAGTTCACCACCCACCCTCATCACTTGTCAAAAATACCTGTGGATCATCTTTATATATTCTTGCCATTTCCAAAATATTTTACTCTTCTTAAGCAATATTTTCACACTGGAGGCTGCTGTATGAGGACATTTCTACTAATTTATGGAGGAAAATATGTGGCATAATCATTATAATAGCCATGATGCACTCTCTCTCTCTCACCCTGCCCTGCTTAAGCCCAACATCTACAGCCTTAGCAGTGGTGTCCTTTGAGGTCTGAGGTGTGGCAATAATCTCCAGGAGCTGCATCTTGTCCACGGGGGAGAAATAGTGCATCCCAATTACCTGTTGTGGTAAAGAAAAATAACAATAATAATAATATGCCAGGCAAGGTACCACTGATGCCACATTCATTGTTCGACAGCTTCAGGAAAAATACATAAGAAAGAAAAGGGATCTCGTTTTATTTCATTTATAAAGGCTCCAACATGCTGGAATGCATCAGCCTCGATCACCTAATGGTGACTCTCCATGCTGCTTGATCTTTGGCAGCCTCCCTAATCAGTCCCTTATCCCTGAGGTCACACACTGTGACCTTGTCCCAGGTCAGTCTGTCTATCACAACCCTACCCCCATTGTTCACATTTCTCACTTTCTGTATCCAATTGTCATCCCCCACCCTATCCACAAGCCCAAACCATCTCAGTCTGCCGCTCCTCATCACAACACCAATACTGTACACTCCAGTCTCATCCTTCCTCTTAACTCTTCCATCGTAAGCCTAGCCCAACCTAAGGCCACACACTCAAGGACGCATTGCACATCCACCTAATCACTGTCATCTCTGCACATCTGAGCCTGCAAATACTTACTTACTTTACTGCCGAGGTCTCACTACCATACAGCATTACAATCCTAGTGCATGCTGCATACAAAAATCCCTTAGTACAAAGGAAGAACCCTCTCAATGTCAGGAGAGACAACAGTTCCCTGAACTTCTTCCAACCAGTCCTCACTCTAGCCACAGAGCAAGCTCCAGTCCCACCTCCAGCACATAATGTCTCCCAAGTAACAAACCTTTTCCATACACTCGACTGACTCACCAGCAAGATCAATCCTTTCATGCCCGACAATCTCCACATGCGCACCCCGACACACCACACAAGAATTCAGCATTATCTCATAGTCTACCTCTAGTACCAATACATCTCTTATGCACCCACTTATCACAAACACTGTACAAGATGGAATTACTTCCAACATCTTTGTGGCCAACCACAAATGGCAACACTCCCTCTTCTCCGACAGTACTGCCACCAACCCTATACCATCGCCTTCGTTTTATCTGTACTTACTTTCAAGCCCTTGTGTCCCATACCATCTCTCCACTTCCCAAATCTTTCCTCTGCCTCCCTTTCATTCTCTGCAATCAACACCAAATCATCCGCATACAACATCTCCCACAGGAGCCCATCTCTGGTCATGTGAGAGGGTTTGAAGCACCATGATAAACAATAAGGCACTCAAGACTGACCTCTGATGCATACCAACATTCACGGACAACTCATCATTCAAATCTCCAACAACATTAATATTATTAATACTTGAATCATTGACTCCACCATGCTTGCAAGTGTCAGTCTTTGTCACCTAACGGTTCTCCATGTTCCTCGATCTCTGGCAGCCTCCCAATATGGTCCCTTATCCCTGAGGTGAGACACTATGACCTCATCCCAGGTCTTTTTTTATCTGCCTTGCGCAACCCTACCGTCGACATTCACACCTCTCACCTTCCGCACCCAACTATCAATTTCAATCCTCTCAACATGCTGCCGCTTCCACCTAATGGAAAGGGGCCCGAACCTTGTAAAAATACCCCAGGAGGCTGCCTCATCACTGGGTGTACAATGGCGGGGCAGCTACAGTGCTAAGGCACGCTTGGAGGATGTCCCTGTAGCTGCCCTGGCAGGGTGCCCCGAGGCCACTACTACAGACACTGGTCATGGTTGATGGGCTTTGGGTTCCTGATCCTCTGCCTGGACTTGGAACCGTCCAGGCAGGCAGGGCCTGTAGTCCGTCTCCTCCTCTATTTACCCACCGACATGATATACACACATTATCAGAGACTTTGAAATTCTATGCTCCTCTTGACTGGCAATGATCTATACATACATGATTTCCATCATCCATTATCCAATCCTATGTCACCCCACACAAAAGCGTAGGAGCCCGGGGCCAGGCAAGTTGGTCCTGACATTTAAGATGAGAGTGACCAGCCTCACTCATCCCTGAGTGGCATTACATGAGCAATAAACCCCAACCACCCCTTGGATATAAACCTTCACCAGCTCAATCCGACTGAAGTGCAGTAATTACCCACTAAAAAACCAAGGGCCAAAATTTGGTTATATGATTACCACCCAGCATAGTAAATGGTTTCCTGGTGTACAGGAAACCATTTGGCTTGTCACTCAGTGTAGAGTCACCCACAGGCAGAAGGATGAGGAGAGAATGAAGGAAAGAAAGACAGAAGAGGGAGTGTAGTCACCTGTAGACAGAAGGACAAGGAAAGAAAGACAGAAGAGGATCGAAGGAAAGAAGGATGGAGGAGAGGAAAGGGTAGACACCCAAGAGCAGCACTACATCAAATGAGTGGATGGTGAGCGCCCCCATCTATAGGGTAAAAGATGCTCATGCAAAATCTGTGGTGAAACGACAGTATTCTCATAACTGCTAAATTAAAAATGGCCTGCAACTACAGTCAAATGCATCTCCATACATAATTCACCCATCCATTTCTGTTCATCAGTTCTCTTTCCTTAACTTCCATTTCTGCCTTATCTCATTCAATCACCATATGCAGTCATCATCCTGGCCTTACACACACCTTGCCATCCTTAAATTCACTCAAAAACACCCCATCCACCAACCAATCCTTCACACATCGTCCAATTCCCCAACCCCTCCCATCCCACCCCAACCTAATCCACCCCAACCCTTACCTCCATCACAACCTTCTCCTACCCCTTCTCCTCCACCCACACCACCACCTCCCCTACGTGCTGCAGCACCCAAAACACATCGCACACATATCATAAACATTCTTCAGTTTAACACCGCCCCATCACACTCCTCTGCACCCCCTCCAAAGTCACTGAATGACTGGTACTACAACCAGTTACACCTCACACACTCCTAGTGCCATTACAACATGGTTTTAGGCCACTACACTCCACAAACATTCTTCTTACAGACCTTACAATGAATTCAACCAGGCCACCACACAGAACACTCCTGTCACACTAGACATTACCAATGCTTTTGATGCCATCCCCCACCACAACCTCACAAAGTATTCAACACAAATATGCACAATAACAAAAAAAGATGGCTGGCAAACTGGAATTACTTCCCACACCCTTGTGGCAAACTGCATCTTGTGTAGTGTTTGTGATAAATGGGTGCACAAGAGATGTAGTTGTATTAGAGGTAGATTGCGAGATAATGCCGATTTCATGTGTGCGGCGCGTCAGGGAGAGCAGGTGGAGATTGTTAGTCATGAGAGGGTTGAACTTGCTGGTAAGTCTCTTGAGTGTATGGAGGAGTTTTGTTATTTGGGAGACATGTTATGTGCCAGAGGTGGGGCTGGAGTTAGCTCGGTTGCTAGGGTGAGAAGTGGTTGGAAGAAGTTCAGGGAGCTGTTGCCTCTCCCGACATTGAGGGGACTCTCCTTACGTGCTAAGGGGTCTTTGTATGCAGCATGTGTTACGAGTGTGATGCTGTATGGTAGTGAGACCTGGGCAGTAAAGGAAGAGGATATTCATAGGTTTAAACGTACAGAAATGACAATGATTAGATGGATGTGCAGTGCGTCCCTGCGTGCAAGGCCTGGGGGGGCTGGGTTTACGATGGAAGAGTTGAGAGGTAGGATGGGACTGGAGTGTATTGGTGTTGTGATGAGGAGAGGTAGGGTGTGGTGGTTACGACATGTGGAGACGATGGGGGATGATAATTGGGTACACAGGGTGAGAAGTGTTAATATTGGGGGAGGGGTTGGGAGGGGTAGACCGAGAAAGACATGGGACGAGGTCATTAAGTGTGACTTAAGAGTTAAGGGACTGAACAGGGAGGCTGCCAAAGATCGAGCAGCATGGAGAGCCGGCATTAGGTGACCAAGGCCGACGCATGCAAGCATGTTGGAGCCTTCAAAAACGAAACGAAACTACTTAGCAGGCAGATGTGCACATGTAACATTTCTCGGTCAGTCTTCGAACATCAGAAACTTCACAAATGGCATCCCCCAAGGATCTGTTTTGTCCCCTACACTCTTCAACCTATACATGCATGACATACCCACACCCCACACACCACAGATACACAAAGCTTCATATGCAGACAACATAACACTTACATGTACACACCAAAACACAAACACAGCCATACACATCCTCCAACCTTACCTCAACACACTACACAAGTGGTTCACCACAAACAGGCTCGAAATAGCCCCAGCCAAATCTACAGTGACCCTTTTCACAAACTGGACAGCAGAACACAGTCACATTCCACACCTCACCATAAACAACACTCCCCTACTACACACACACACACAAAATCCTTGGTGTAACATACAATACAGCAATGTCATTCAAACAAAATATCACAAACATCAAAAATAAATTAACACCAACACTCAATGCCTTGAGGTCACTTGCCCATACACCATTTGGACACAACAAAGAAACCACCACCACAGTATACAAACAATATATACATATAGTGATGAATTATGCAAGCCCTGCTTGGGCTCCAAACCTCACTAAAACACACTATAACATTCTTCAGACCATACAAAACAAGGCCCTAGAAATAATCACATGTTGTACAGCTACTACACCTACAGACCACCTACACCAAGAAACCAAAGTCCTCAAAGTCAAGGATCATCTAGACATGAGAGGCATCCAAATTCTCGATGCAGCCTCCACAAACCCACAACATCCACTACACTACATGACAGCACATCCACACATAGCAAGGAACATCAAAACAACACCCAGCACACGATACCATACACAAATACTGTCATCTCTTCCCCCCGGCCAGCCTCAGACCAGCTTCCCAAAACATATCGCTACTTGAATCACCCATTCAGTCACTTAAAGACAACACACAGCTGCATGCACAGCCTCCTGATATCCATCCTTCTGAATCCTATCTCCCTCATGAGGACAGGGTCCACCTGGTCAGGCTGAGATGTGTGCATCATCCAGCCCTCTTAGGCTCGATGACTCCGTCGCTGACGCCTGTTCAGGATGTAACACAGCGCCCCATACTATTAAGCACATTATGGAAGACTGCATTGCACACAATCACCTATACCAACAACACAACATACACTCCTTGAGAGCTCTGTGGGAAAGCCCGGTCTCGGCCATGGCCAACCTTAGGGACTCGGGCAATACAACATACACTCTTGAGAGCTCTGTGGGAAAGCCCAGTCTCGGCCATGGCCATCCTTAGGGACTCGGGGCTGTTCAGCCACTTTTTTTTTTTTTTTTTAATGCAAGAAAGAAGGAACCAAAGGCCACGGGCCCACATACTGTTCCTTCCAAGAAAAAACAAAAACAATACAAAAGAGAGCCAAATTCAAGATCCATTCATTTCGAGATGCCTGGACACACTGCATTTGAAAAACTGAAGATCATAGAAAGTAGGAAATACAGACAGAGGAAGACAGTTCCAGAGCTGACCAGTTGCATAAATGAAGGACTGGGAGTAACGGTTAACTCTTGCATTAGACAGTTGGACAGAAAAGGGATGAGAATTTGTTGCTAGGCAGGTACTACGTGCCTGTTGTAGAGGCGGAGGGATGCAAGTAGACAGTTCAGAGGAACAGTGACCGTCGAAGTAGCAATAGAAGAGAGATAAACATGCAACAGTGCGGCGAAGAGACAAAGGTTGAAGGGAATCAGTAAGAGGAGGAGAGTTAATGAGACGAAAAGCCTTTGACTCCACCCTATTGAGAAGAGCTGCATGTGGGGAGCTTCCCCACACATGACAGTTGTACTCCATACACAGGCAAATAACACCTGTGTACAAGGTCAACAACTGTGCAGGGGTAAAGAAAGTTCGGAATCAGCTTAGCATACCTAATCTCTTGGAAGCAGATTTCACAAGAGATGTAATAAGTTCTTTCCAAGACAAATCCTGAGAGAATGAAACCCCAAGCATGTTCAAGGATGATGCAGGATTGAGCTGGACATTATTAAACATTAGTGGGTAATCCTTATGAAGATTTTGTCGGGTTGATAAGTGTAAGAACTGAGTTTTTGATGCATTAAAAATAACAAGATTATTTTTACCCCAATCAGAGATACGTGCCAAGTCAGACATTAGGTTGCCATAGCCTCATCCCTTGTTTGTTGAAGTAACTCCTGAGATGGACGTTGTGGAAACCGAATGAAAAGGTGAAGGGTGGAATCATCAGCATATGAGTGGATAGGGTTAGATGTACAGCTTAGAAGGTCACTGATGAATAAAAGGAAGAGAGTTGGTGATAGGACAGAGCGCTGACGAACACCACTGTTGACAGGTCTAGAAGAAGAACGATGGCCGTTTACAACACCGGCTACAGAATGACCAGAAAGGAAGATAGAGATGAAGGCACAGACAGAAGGATAGAAACGGTAGGAGGGCAGTTTGGAAATTAAAGATTTATGCCAGACTCGATCAAAAGCCTTTGAGATCTTAAATGCAATGGCAAAGATTTCGCCAAAGTCCCAAAAGGAGGATGACAAGGATTCTGAAAGGTAGGTGAGAAGATCGCCAGAGGAGCATCCCTGATGGAACCCATACTGACGATCAGAAAGAAGGTTGTGACAGGAAAGATGATTTAAGATTTTTCTGTTAAGAATTGACACAAAAACTTTTGAGACACAGGATGTTAGAGCAATTGGACAATAGTTAGAGGGTTGGGAATGGTCACCCTTCTTTGGGACTGGCTGAATGAGAGCAAACTTCCAGCAAGAAGGAAAGGTACAAGTTGACAGACAAAGGCGAAAGAGTTTACCTAGGCAGGGTGTAAGCACAGAAGCACAGTTTTTTAGGACAACAGGAGGGACTCCATCAGGCCCATATGCCTTGTTAGAATTGAGGCCAGTGATGGCAGAAAATACATCAGCTGAAGAAATATTTATGTCAGTCATGAGGAAGTCAGAGGGGGGGAAGTGATGAAGGAACAGCACCGGAATCGCCTAAGGCGGAATTGGAGGAGAAAGTGTGAGCGAAGAAATCTGCTTTATCAGTAGAAGAAACAGCTACAGAGCCATCAGAGTAGAAAAGACGAAGTAAGGATGATGAGGCAAAGAGAACGATTCTGGGCAGAAATATATAAAAGATGTGATTCAGGGGTGGGTTGGCTCTGGTACCTTTTATAGGCCCTCTCCTTGTTGCAGACAGCATTAGAACAAGCGTGATTAAACCAAACCTTTCTTGCATTAGTCAGAGGATATGAGAAAGGAATGTATGCTTCCATGCCCGAGAGACGCAAGGCACACTCAGATGGTTCCCGGCGTAGGGAACAACTACTACTACTACCTACTTATATCTAATCTCTGTAAGACCACTCAATTTAAGCACAATCTGCTACCCACTGAATCAAGACAACTTACTCCACATCTTTCATGAATTACAACCTATCTGATCCTTCTTATGCATCCCAAAGAGCTGCCTGGAACCACTGTCTGACTCACTCCTTCATTTCTTTAACATTCGCGGCCTTTCCTCTAACTTTCATGCTGTCGAGTACCACCTCTTCTCCTCTAAACCTCACCTTCTCTTTCTCACTGAGACTCAGCTGTCTGAGGCAACTGACAGCAAACCCTTTTCTGTATCCTCCTACTTTCTCTATTCTCGTTTCAAAGCCAAAGGTGGCTGTTGCGTATACGTACCCAACGATCTATCTTGCTCTCGTGTTCCTGAACTTGATTCTTCTGAATTCTCTACTCTCTGGCTTCGGCTTTCCTCTCATTCTCTGACTAAATATATCTGTGCTGTTTACTTATCTCCTAATTCTACTGACTATCAAAAATTCTTTGACTATCTTACTTCTACGATGGAACACATTCTATCCATTTCTCCTTTCTCTGAAATCTCCATTCTAGGAGATTTCAATGTTCACCACCACCTTTGGCTCTCCTCTCCTTTCACTGATCCACCTGGTGAAGAAGCCTACATCTTTTCTATCCTTAATGACCTAGAGCAGCTTGTACAGCACCCTACCCGTATCCCTGACCGCCTTGGAGAGAGTTCCAACATACTTGACCTTTTCCTAACAACTAATCCTTCTGCTTACACTGTTCATCTTTTCTCTCCGTTGGGCTCCTCCGATCACAATCTTATTACCTTAACATGTCCAATCGCTCCAGTACGGCCTGTGGACCCTCCAAAGAAACGCCGCCTGTGGCACTTTGGAGCTGCAGATTGGGAGGCCCTCAGGCAGTACTTCTTTGATTTTCC